>BMAV01000514.1:97430-107984 GCA_019973955.1 Trichonephila inaurata madagascariensis | reverse complement strand
TATATATATATATATATATATATATATATATATATATATTGTAATGCCCCTTAACATGAAATTCATTTAACAAGAACACATATTTCAGTTTCGTTTTAAGTGATTAGTATCATAATATCATTGATTTTATTATGCAATATGTTAAAAGATATGATTAAATCGTTTTACATTTAATATATTTTATTTGATCTCATGTTTTATGTTAAAGTGTCTTATTTCCCTAAAGAATATTTTTCTCCTTTAAGAAGCTTAATATGCTTATTTATCTGTTCCAGTACTTAGAGAAATATGATGGAATTTTTTCCTATACTTCTTTGACGTATTTTCTATTTCTATAATGATTGAAAATGTTCTATTTTTAGCTTGTAAACTTTGAAAAGATTGGAATGTGTAAAGTAAATTGAAGCAACGAAATTTTAAAAATAATATCAAGTTCAGCCAGTAACGAAAAAATACTTTTAAAAAAGTTATAAAAAATCTTTTATGGAATGATACTCCATAAATAGATCAATTTCCCGGCTTTTGAAGTTTTTTTCACTTTTTTTTTGTGTTTCTGGAAAAAGAAATTAGATACTTTATGCTGCAGATTCAATAAATGGAACTGGAATAAAAGTAAGTAGAAAAATGCGTGGGGATAAAATAAATTTTATAACTTTTTATTTTATTTTACCTGGATTATTTAAACTAATGTCGATACTGATTTTGAGGATAAATTCGAGATCTTAGAATGTTTCAAAAGATTACCTTTCTGACTGCATACATTTTAATGAATTCTGATAAAATACTAGAATTTTTTTAATGAAGATGAATTCAATTAGATACAATTCTGGAAAAAAAATAAATCTTAATATAATACCAATTTATATCCCAAAACCATAAATTATTCAATAAGTAAATATTCTTACTTGAATCAAATGACATAAAGCATTATACACATATTGGAAAAGTGCAAAAATAAATTGTGTAATATTTATTCGTCACATTCCTCTCTTTTCTTTATAATAAATATTTAAAATTACTTTTCTAGCTGAAGTTGGTTTTTAAGCACCTAATAAAAGTATTTGATATGTTTTCAAAATGATATTTATTTACATGCATGCATTCAATTCAATTTAATCAATCAATTCGAAATTTAATACAAAATGATTCGAATAATTATAACTGAAAAAGGATAACCCAATAATTAATATAAAAATTCTTATTCATAAAAATAGGTGTAAAGAAAAACACCGAAATTTTCAGTAATTTCCCACTAATGAACATTAGAAAACTATCAGTTTGAGAACAGTTTTTTAAGAAGGGGGCGGGCTACTCTGAATAACCATCGAGCCGCAAGTCCTCTCATGAGGTTGGTGGAAGGGGAAAGCAGGTGGGAGGCCCCTGACTAGCCCCTGAAGTGTTCTCTCTCAAAATTGTGGTGAAACCAAGCAAAATCGTACTGTACCCTATATGATACTGTGACGGATCTAATCGCTTACCTTTCGCTATTCCTCTGCTGAAATACTTGGGCTATCATTCGCGTTTATTTACAATCAACTCTTCTAAAGAAGAAACCGTGATATTCAAATTAAATCTACTATATATAGTTAAGGATTTTCAACTAGCATGAATAGAAGGAGAGAAAGAAAGCCAGGAGTCACAGGTGAGATTGCTACTGATCAGGTATCACTACAAATTATTGAATATTTCAAATATTAAATAGACGAAGATTTAAAGCGATGATTGGTCACTGAACTTAAAGTAACTTTAAGGTATCCGACTACCCTAAAATCATGATTTTTTCAAAAATTGACAAATTTTGTTTTTATGATTTTATTTTATAGACCATCTTATTAGCTTAATAAAAATACCAAGCTTTTTATTTTCCATTCACTAGAACAAAAACTACAAGTGTTTTAACTGAAGAAGATGCCATAACTTTACACAAGATGTCAAACTTTAAAATGCGTTTTACTCGAAATGTGTTTTTTTTTAAAAAAAACTCAAACGGGGACAGCGATTGCTCAAAAAGTTTTGAAAATAATTTAATGAAACTTTTTGTAAATGTTTTGTATAACAGTAGAAGTATTTTGTTCTTCAGATTTATCAATCACTGTATTATTTCAAAATTTACAGTCCTTTATGTGAATATAATCACTGTTTTTTTTAGTAATTTCATATAGTCACTAAGATAGAGGGCTCTAGTTTTTGTAAAAATTAAAATATCTTTTATCCTGAAGGTCATTTCAAACATAAATAATAAAGTAACACATTAAAACTGAAAAATTGAGAATTTGTTCGGAAGATGTTTGTACAGAGCGGACCCCGTTTATGTAATTTTTTGTACATTTTTACCAGTTTTTTCCCATTTTAATAATAATAAATTTTTTTTCTGTTTTCAATTTTACGATTTTTTGCTTAAAATATACTAAATAGACCTAAAATTCACAAAAAAAAATCCCCATATCTTCATTTTTTCAAAAAAAAGTTGTCGCAAGTTGTCGGATACCTTAAGCCAATTGGGATAATTAAATTGATTCTTATTTAAAGTGATCGATATTCATAGTTTTTGTATAATTCGTGCATTTCGTTATTGTTCAACTTATATTGTTCATTTGAGATATTCTCTTCTTGAATTTAAGTGAATAAGTTTTGTTAATTTCGTTGATCAATAAATAAGTTGATTTTGAATATGTCTGGTATTCCTTTTCTTCCTCCCACACATTTAGGTGGGCAAGGGAGAGGGGGTAATTCCTCACAATGCTCAAAACTAAGGATAACAACAGGTGTAAAAATCTAGCCCTTAGCCACAATGAATTTTGTGTACCTTGATCTGATGTTATTGGCAATCAGGTGGCATACGTAAGAACAAACAACGACAAGAAAACTTTCTCCAACATTTTTAGTACAAAAATGCAATCAATTTTTTCCAAACCGTAACAGAAAATGTATTTAAAAAATGAAGTAGTTTTAAAAAATAAAGTACTTATACAAAACAGTTTTATAGGAAGTGTAATGTACCCATAGAACAAATTGAATAGACTATTAAAATAACTCATAATTTGCTGTAAAATAATTATTTATAAAGCTCATTTGGAGGTATACAAAAAAATAAAAATAAAAATTACTCAAGAGCGTAATTATAAATTATTTAAAAATTAAAAATATGAAGCAGTTTATTAGCCTTTTATACGGTCATTTTTATCCAGTAATATTACGTTAAAATTTTTCTTGAATTTAGATCATATATGAAATATTGTTACGTTGATCCGGGGTTGGAGGATTTTATTCAGATCAGTCGCAAAGAACACGACAGTTCTTTAAGAGCGATGAGAATTTTTTGTAGAAAATCCAATCCTTTAAATACAGGATTCAGCAGTAATATTCACAAAATAAATCTCAAAAGGTCTTCACACCTTCAACAGCAACTCAGACATAATTATCGGTATCTAAAATACACATATATAAAAGATTATTTACAAGCAATCACTCGTTCAACAGCCGAAGTAATCACTAATCGCTTCAAAAATCAGAGCAATACTAACTGATCGCTAGTAAAAACCAGACTGATTGACTTCCAGCGAGCAACTTCTATATTTATATCCCTGCGGATTATTCGAAAAAGACCCGCTTGCGTCATAGGTCCAGAAATTAGTGGTTTTCTCTACTAATTTCTCGAAGAATCCAGAGGGTTCCGAACTTAATTAAAATTGTCGCCAGCATAATCACCAAGTAGCCAAAATAGTCGCCAAAGTCGCCGAATTGATTGCCAAAAATGACCCCAACTTGGTTCTATCGCTAAGATTTCGCCAAGTTCCCATTGAATCACCATTATAACGTAAGGGGGACGACATTGCTTGCGAAAATTACAATTTTAACTTACATTTAATCTAATTTAGAGTAAAATAAAGGCATTAAACATCCAAATACAAATTATTTACACACTACCCACAATTACACTATACACTTTACACAATTCGTAACAATATTATTCCATTTAGCTTACCGTTTAAAATTAATTTGACTTTTAGCACCATTTTTTTGGTGGAAATCTATGTTTTTGTTTCGTATGAA
The DNA here is from genome assembly GCA_019973955.1 of Trichonephila inaurata madagascariensis. Lineage (NCBI taxonomy): Eukaryota > Metazoa > Arthropoda > Arachnida > Araneae > Nephilidae > Trichonephila > Trichonephila inaurata. The sequence continues at coordinate 103,931 of BMAV01000514.1, read as the reverse complement.
GTATGTTGCTATTTAAAGGTAGGACATATTATGTTTTATTTCCATTTCTATTTATATCGCATTTCATGATATTTTGAAAAGTTATTTGTAAATAATAAAATATACCGAAAAAAACTATAAATAAGATACATTTTTTATTCAAAACTTAAGAATTTACGCAAATTACTTTCCACGAAATTTCAAAAAACAAAGATCAATAAATAGTTGGAAATTTCATGCTATAAATGGCGAGAGACATCACTCTATACAAACATAATTTGCTCTCATGTGCTTTAGTAGAGCAAAAATGCCTATGTTTTTAGTTATATTGGCATGTTATCATTAAATGCCATTGTAGGGTACATATAGGAATTTATATATGTAGCTATAATATATAGAAATTTTATATATTATTTAACGCATAACTTTATTTTCACAAAGATCAAAAATGATATTTATTCCATTTTTAAGTTTATCGAAATGATATGAATTATCTGAAACATTACACTCAAAATAAAAATAATTACTTTTAAGCTGTCACTTGATTCTCATTTTCAGCATGAATTAGGAGATTTCGATTTCAATAGAGAAGGACATAAGTATATATTCTTAAACTTTTTGTATTTGAAGAATGATTACATGACATATATGCTGATGATGACTGTAAAATAAATTTTATGTCTTACATTAAAACTAATCAAAACCACGACGCAAGTAAGTATAGAAGTACTGAACAGGTTATTTAAAATATTTAGATTATTCAGAAAATATTGCGAGCCCCCCAAAAAGTACTTCTAGAAAAATGTATTTTTTTATTACAATTCAGACTCAATTAATTCGTATTTGGGAATATTTCTATTTAGAGAATTCCTAAATGAACTAAAATTCTCAGAACTGCAGTTGATCATTAAAAGTTTCAACTAATCAATTCCTGAAAATAACCCCATTTTGCTCCTAGAAAGAAGGTTAATTAAGCATCAAAAAGGCATCATTAACGTTTTAAGAGTCAGGTCTATTTGTGTGCAATAACATTCACAAGATCATATTTTTTTATATAAATCATGCTATTTCGTACAAAATTTCTCATAAAGAATTTTAAGCTTTACGACGACTTAAATATGTATAAAAAAGAAATAACTAATAGAAAAATATTACTTAACTGTGCATGTCGGAGAAGAAGTAATCATCAGGTATGTAATTTCTTGTCATTACTATTATTATTTTTTATTTTTAATATTCCTAATTTAGCAATGTAGTAAAATTATTTCTTTACGAGTTTCGCAATTGCGTTGAAGAAGAAAAATGTTTTATTTCACAAAATTTGTTCGTTTTTTAAAATAAACTTTTAAATCTATTGAATATTTTAATAAAAAAAATATACTATATAAAGCAGATATATAAATATATATGTGTGTGTGGTACATATGAGATTGTGGGAATTCAATCTGGTAATTAAATGATGAATGACAAAATTGGTGATGTAGTTGTAGGTGATCAAATTCATTTTAAAGGTTTCAAAATAATGCATAACTTACTACATTCTATTTTATACTGCTGCATTTATAATAAATAAATATATAATTCTATTTTTGATAAAATATTCACTGCTGGCCATCCAAAATACAATATCAAGAAGGAGATAATACATCACGATGAAAATTTATAACACACACACTCAGTACACAAATGAAATGATTGAAAATGCAATCTTCTGTGAGTTGAAGATGTTGATGAAATCAGAGTATTGAATGTTACCACCATGACTAGAAATGATTCTTGGTACATGCTTTGGCATTGAAAGTAGGAGGCTTTGGAAGTTTTGTTGAGATGACAACCTATGATGGCTACACATCTGATGTAGCAGCGGTAATGCTTAGTTAGTCTTTCTCCAGTTATCGACTGGACCAGTTCGATAGAATGAATCTCAGCTCAGGAAATTTTCTATTGATAAAAAACGTATCACGCTGCTGACCAATCATTGCTCATATTTTAAACAAAACCTCGATAATCTAACTGAAAAACTGCTTGCTATAAAATTACCAATTTCCTTTACTGGCAGCGTTTGAATGCTAAATGGTCTCATCTGTCTAAAAAAGGAATTTATTTCGCTTAATTCATATGCAGAATTTTTCTGTACTTGTTGGAGTCCGTACTTTTAGAAACATCTTCGTAAAAATTTTATAATATCTATGGTATCTGTTAAAAAATAAATACGAATTTCGAGCTGTGAGCACGAAATTAAAAACAGGACAGCTAAGTTTTAAATATGCGCCGGCAGGGTGGCGTAGTTGGTTTGTCGCTTGCCCTCTGTACCCAAGGTGGCGGATTTTCAAATCGGCTTAATTTGGTGGATTTTCCTGAAGCAGAAAATCGACAACGGCCCTGTCGTATGATTATATGGCATGAAAAAGATCCCTTGAAAATCCGTTTGGCTTGGATGCTCTCGGCAAAATTAAATTCCTAAGTTCAAACTTCGCATCGGCTGAGCCCAGGTGCCTCCCACTGGGGAGGAAACTGGGTGTCAAAATTATTTTCTATAATTGGCATCGCCTAAATGGTGCCTCATTAAAAAGTGACACCAGCTCCTGCAGAATGTACCAGGTCTACAAAGGTAGAAATACCAATACGCAGCCCCATTAAAGAGAAAAAAAGTTTTAAATATTCTATCTGAACATCTTAAGACAGTAATACGATCTTAACTATAATAATCGTAGAGAAATTTAAAATCATTTTAGACATAACATGATTTTAAATATCATATTCCACAGTCTCATTGTGATTATTTCCTTAAAAAAGAGACGGCTTGTAACGGGTACTATTCGGGTTCTTCTACTAAACTTTTTTTGGGAAAATATCCTATAACTGTGATTTTAGTTTAAAAACAGCTTTCCGTAGAGATGACTTGATTTTATGCAAATGTAACTACTATTTAAGTGCCTGTAGTTGTGTATGTGAATTAATGGTTAAGCGTTGACCGTTAAGCGTGAAATCCAAATGTTTGTAAACGTTAACTGTGTCTGGTGGTCACATGTTTTGAGATTATAAATTGACGCAGAATCTACCAGAAGTTGGTGATCAATATTGGAGCTGATCGAGCTATTGGGCTTCCAGAAGGATCATATAAGGAGATTTCACTCCAGATAATTTTTTTCTGTATTTTCGATTAAGAGTTAGGAATTCATATTACTCCCAGAGTTACGTTATAAATTTGAATATTTCATAAAGTGCTAAAGATAGAACGAAAATAGCTATTTTTATGATCATGTGCTTTTTGTTAAAGTAAGAGGTTTCTTCGAGCATTTAATCAATTTCTTCGAAGGATAAAGCTAAATATCCTATCATCAAATGCTTTTAAATAAGCATATTTCGAGAAATATCTTTCCGTATTGTAAAACTATGTTTTGCTATAGAAGAAACAATCGATAATATTAGTATGATATACCAAAAGAACGAATTAATAAACTGAATGTGCTGATTATTTTCCATGTCTGATACTTCGAAATAGTTCTAAAATTACTTTATAACTAATAACTTAAAATAAAAGCTACAGCAGTAGTTATTTTCATCAGAGAAATATCTTAAATCAATGTTCATACAATCTGGAGATGATAATTTTTGAAATCCCCATTAGTTATGCTCTTAAATATAAATTCTTAATAAATTAGAATGAAGAAGATACTGATAAACTGTAACTTAAGAATAAAATAAAAGAGGTTTAAATTATCTTTGTTGAAATCACACAAAGAGGGAGATAATTTAAAGGCTTGCAGACTAATTGATAAAGGGGTTATTACGTAGTTTTAATACTTTATATAATCCAGTATTTAAAATGAATTGCTAGTATTCAAAATTGATCGGTTCTTGCCAGAAGATTAAATTAATGTAAAATTTTAAAAGCTTTCAGATGAAACTTAAGATTTTGAATAATTATGCTTCTAGAGACAAATATACTTACATCGAGCAAAATTTAACATTTAGTGAACAAAAATTAAATTAATAACAAATATCAAGATATTTTTAGTCATATTAATAAAACCTGGTTTTAATACTGTGGAAAGATGACATACCTGCAAAACAATAATAAACTAAATGGAATATTTTGCAAAAAAAAAAATCTTATTGTAAAAAATGAAAATTATTTTATTGATCCTTATGACAATAATTACAAATGAAAAATGTTTTGAATACTTTTAAGAAAATTATTTCTTGTTTTTTATTTCGATATATTTTGTAGATATAGTATTTAATAGTGAAAGTCTGTACTTGAGATATTGTATTTAAAATAAAACACCCTAGTTAAAATAATCTAAAATAGTTCCGGAAATAAAAAAGAAAAGTTAACATCCAATCATATAATACACTGAAATGTCACTGAGTTAGGGATAGCAAAGGCTATGCAAATTCTGCAGCACAAGTGAGGGCGCTGTGGTAACTGCATATATAACGCTTACTGTGGTTGTACTGAATTAGTTGTTGGAACTGCCAGTGCGACAAAGTTTGCGGAAAGTTTCAATATTCGTGACCGAATATTCAATCATAATTTTCATCGTGCCCCCCTCATACAATAACAATGTATTGAGTTCAGTAATGATATACTTTGATACTAAAACTACGATACGATTTTGACCTCTAAAGTGTCACCGGCCTATATAAACGTTTCGTTCAGCTAAAGCATTAATTTTCCCTGACGTAAATATACGTCTTTCCGAATGTACGATCTTTTCTGTGCATTGATATTCATAAAACTTTTCTGAAGGTTTTGGAATGCAATAAAAGGACCTTGACAAAGTTTGCGAAGGATTTACTTATTTCAGATTTATTTCTTTCTTTATTGCACCCCCCCCCCCTCTCAACATATCTTATACGCGTACCTACGTGGAAAACGATTGGCTTTGGGAAGCTAATAGCTTAACTTTTATTTTTCAGTTAAGGGATTTATTATAAATCGTACAAATTATAAGGATAAGTGTTACTTTTTGTATATAATTTTATGTATGATAATCCAATGGGGTCACTGGTAATTACACTTGTCCTTAACTTGGTACATTGATACATTTATAAGTGTAAAGTATCAGCGTAAATGTGTATTTTATTTTTTATTATGTCAGAATGTATTTTGTTAGTTTATTTTCAGTACATTGATTTTTTAAAATAATTTTCTGTTTTCGACTTTTCAATATGCTCGCGCCCTCCTCGTAGAGCTGTCACGAGGAGGCCCACAGCTTGAGAAACGCTGCAGTACAGGTAACCTGCCCGATTTAGACGTCTTCGATCACACACAAGTCGTAGGTGCACGACGCGTAAGCCATTCAATTTTCGAAATCGTCAGACGGCCGAGATTTTCAAGGTCGACAGTGTGAAGAGTATACCAAGAATACATGGATGGTAGACAAAAAAAAAACTAGCTATCGGGTAAACTGCAAAGGACAATAAGACTTAACATTGCGAGGTGAGAGACGGCTTTGGCGTATTGTACGTAATCAGTGAAGGCAAGCATTAGCTTAAACTACCACCCAGTTGAATGCCGGTGCTAGTCGTACTGTCAGTAAAAGGGATTGTGTGTGCAACGCTCACTTCACCGTATCAGTTTCACTAGCCGTCGACCTCTCTACGAGAGTACCATTACTCAATGTTCGCATCCAGCTGCTCGTCTTTTGGGCAAAAGAGCACAGAAAGTGAAGGGTAGATGACTGGAAACAAGTAGCATGGAGTAATGAGTCTTGAATCTAACTACTGAACGCAGATGGGAGGCTGAGGATATGGCGTCTGGCTCCTTCCATGGATCCTGCAGGCGAGATTGGACTGTAAAAGAGCATGGTGGCTCAATCATAATCTAGGGTGTTTTTTCGTGGCACTATTTGAGATCTTTGGTGTGTATACCAACCTCCCTCAATGTAATTCGGTACGTGGAGTTGCTGGGTGACCACCTCCATTCGTTTATGTTGTTCTGTTATGTGCACAGTAATAGTGTTTTCCAGCAAGACAACTGTAATTCTCACATGTCTCGGTTGGCTACTGGTTGGTTGAATGTGTATTCCTCTGACATTTTCTGTCATAAATTGGCTACCTGGAAACCCAGACTTCAATCCTATTCAGCATCTTTGGAGTGTTTTTGAAGAAGGCATTGAAAGGCCGTCACACAGAACCAACGAACCTTACTGAATTATGGACAGCTTTTGCCAATATTTGATAAGTCATTTCCGTGGAACGTTTCCAGAAACTTGTTGAATCTATGTCTCTTCGTGCGGCAGCAGTTATTAAAGCCAGAGGATGTCCAACTCTTACTAGGTAGGTATCCCTAATTTAGTGGCTCTTAAGTGTAGTTGTAGCTTTTTTTTGTAGTGATAATGACGTAAAACAACATGTAATCCTTTGGAATAACAGTTGTTCTATGAACAAAATATTTTTCTCCGGAATTTAAGAAATACTTGTTGGAAGAGAATAAGTAGAAAAAAATACATCTTATTCATTAGAAAACGTATTGTAAAACTGATACAATTTTGCAATACGTTAAATACAATA
>BMAV01000514.1:24704-97030 GCA_019973955.1 Trichonephila inaurata madagascariensis | reverse complement strand
ACATGAGTCGTTAGATGACAACAGTATTTATATTTTTCCAATTTTTTAAGAACTAAATAAAAAAAACAACTGATTTCTTCCTAATATTGGGATGAAATATACCGAACGTTACTAAAAAACGAGGTTTGATGAAGTAAAGAAATAATTTAAACCAAAAGCCTTTTTTTTAGTACATTACTTGGATTAGAGATGCAATACATTTTTGTGATTGTTTATTTTAACATTATATATGTATTTACTGATACCATCTATTATGTTTACGTAAAAATATCCTCGGCCATCACTGCGCTATCTATTTAGTTACTTAACCGACTCTCAAAGGTAATGATTAATTATTTCATAAAGCCTAAAGAGTTTGTATCCCAAAATATTCAAGAACACAGGGTGACTGATTTTCTGTGATGTATTTTATAATAACAAAAACCCAATGACTTAGTAGACTTAATAGAATTTTAAGATGGATAGTTTTAGAATCTTATGAAAACTGCAGAAGCTGAGAAATATCTTGGAATGATTGGTTGATTGTTTAATTAACGTCACACACTCATAAGCAGTATGTAGTTTATTGGAGATGAATCTCGTCATTTTGAGCGATGGTCTGGTGATAAGGATGACATTTGACCTGGCATCACCCATTCCAAATCCCTTCATGTCAAGGTGATGAATTTGAAGGTCGATGCATTTACATAAATATATTAGAGTCAAGATCTCTAACTCGGACTCGAGGAATCGTGAATTCAAGTCTAGGGCCACTGATGATCTGACTTATAGATGGGCTAATACATGTTAAATATGCTATGGCTCAATTTTCTCAGATCGGAATAGCGTGGATGTTTTGAGAGTGGTCATTCGATTAGAGGTTCAAAATTATGGATAAGTCCCCTATAACCTATCTTTTTTATAGAGTGCGATGTAAACAAAACAAAAAAAAATCAAATCAAATTAGAAAAAAACTGAAGATGAAGGCATTTTAAATTGGAAGATATAACAATGAAACAAATTATAACCTTGAAACTGTAAAATGATACCGAAAAGAGATAAATGTTCATATGCTCAAATTAAATGTGATACTGAACTTTTGCTCTTGGAACAAGCTTCTATGTGGCATGTCTTATCTCCATTCTTTATAAACTGCTGCTTAATATGGAATTTGTTTTATCCATTATACCCTTCGCTATTTAAAACCATTACACATTGCACATTATATGAACTTCAATAACAAAAATCTGGAAGAGCATACTATATTGAATTTAGGGGACTAATTATAAGTGAAGGACAAAAATATTTTCAAATTTGTCGATTTTGTGAAAGTACAAATAATACCCAATAAGCGGAAACTCTAAAATAATTTGCAAGCATTAAGAAATATTGATGAAACTTAATCCTTTATCTACCGACGGTACTTATAAGTACCACTCATGGAAAATTAATTAGAATAGCCATTTTTTCGAAAAGTCTGACAATACTTAGCAAGAATATCCTTTTAAATCCCCTCTTCCAAGATACATTTCAGCACGAGCTCTACGATGAGTATTTTAGAGGTGAAGGCGAATAGTTTTAGAGCAGGAATAACGTTTTCAGCTCACGGCGTTTTTAGGGCATTGCAAAAATTGTCATTTTTGTTCCGAAAAAATAGTTTATGTCAAATGCTAAGTGTCTTATTTTTCTGTATGTCAATGAAGACCTTAGAAAACGATTTGAGTATTTATTTTAAGTGAACAGGGCATATAATTAACTTTACAGTTGAATATCTTTATAATTAATTAATTAGCTCTAACGAATTATAAATTTTCCTAAGTTGAGTATTTTGTTCATGTATATTCCTTAATTTTCAATGTAGTGACTCAATATATATATATATATATATATATATATATATATATATATGTTGCATGGAAAAAATGGCAGTAAATCACAATGCGGTAGATAAAAGGATTAAACCCTTGCTACCAAGGCATCGTCGGTGGATTTCAACGAAAAAGTGATACTGAATCAGAATATTTACCTGAAATCAATGAATACGACAGTGACTCTGATCTGAATTTATCTATATGTGATGAAGAAGATGTATAAATAGAACAAAAATGGGAATACATTTATGTAACGCACGTGGAAAAGTTTTTGCTCCAAGGAACATTTCGAGCAATATCACAAAGATTTGTAATTTTAATTCTAATTTTACTATTTTTTCAAATTTTTCTAACCCATACATTTTGTAACTTAATTTTATCTTATAATGTTTTTATGCTGGTTACACTCGTTGTACACCTAATTAAGTCATGTATGTACAACAGCTTGGAATGGGATTTTGCCCTATACATAGCATGTATCCATTTGTTGTTACGTGGTACACAAGGGGTTAAAACAATTATTTGTGTGCTGATGGACAGTCATAGCCATTGATGCAACAAGTTAGTACACAGTTGACGACTGAAATGAAAATTATATGTTCATCTATAGATCCTGGCAAAAATTCAAAAGATTAATTAAACAACGCAAAGATACCGTAAAGCACTAAATGTTTTAATTGGAATGATTTAAGAAGCATCCAATTTTATTAAACACTTTCTATCAACAAACAGGAAATAAAGTATTTAAATGAAGAAGAGAAAAAATATTTTTTTATTCAAATCTTAGAGAAATATATTCCTCACTATTGGCTGTATTACAAATTTTAGAAACATTTATTTAGTAATCATATCATATGTTTTATTTTTGAAAAAGAAATATCTTGATATTTAGCTGCATAAATGGATTGATTCATATTTAAATAATATTAGTTCAGAAAATCGAAACGTCTAAATACACTTCATTGAAGAAAAATACCAAGTTATATAAAGGGAAAGGAAAAATTGAAAAATTTCATTTTTAGAAATACTGCATCATGCCGTAGAAACATTTTAAATGGATTTTGGAAACATATATTTTATATTTAATTTTTTTTTCAACTCTACTTTGTTACATACAAGTATTTTGAGAAAAATTATTTTGTCTACAAGATCAAATTCACGCACAGATCTTCCCTTATTCTCTACAAAATTTCAATCATCCTTTGCGATTCAATATATAATCCATGGAGAACATGTGATTATGTCAATGAACTATACAGTTTTGCTGCCATGTCATTTAACAAAAAATTATTCTACATATACATATATTAATAAATATATATACACTCATATATTTTTCACTTATTAATACCATATGACTCCATAAAATATACTTATAATTCCAAATTTGAGCAAGGCCTGTCAGTAACTTTAATGAAAATTAATATTAATTTAATATAAAGAAATATGAAATTCGAAACTTATACAAATAATTAAAATCATATTAAAATAAAGACAATAGAATAAAACTATAACTGTTTTTTTCCTTAAGCTATACGTTAATAACATAAGGAATAAATACCACGTAATTTTTGTCTATATATAAAACAAGACATACATTTCCCATTACGACTAATTTTTTTTCAAATTTAGAAGTATTTTGGAGTATTAGATGTATTTATAAAGTATTTTCTTCATGGTCTCGTTTTCCATTTGCGAAAAAATAAAAGTCGATTGTATAAAATTTGTCTGGTGTAAATTTTGAAATTAATATTACAAAACAAAAGATAAATAAAATCTCAGGATTCTCAAAATAGAAATCACATGTTTATAAATTCTTATTCTGAAGCAAGAATTATATTTTAAATACATGAGCTGTGTGTGTCTGAGCAAAATTAAAAACCATACATTCATCAGCTTTATTAATCTGAATATTTATAACGACATAGCGATACGAAATTAAAGCAATTGAAGCTGCGATGGATTTCATGAAAAATTTTATTTAAATCTGTAGAAATTAAAACTTTAAAAAAAATTTGATTGATAAGTAAAACAAGTATTGAAATACTTCCGATTAACTGTTTCAAATATTTCTCAGCAAACCATCAATTAAAATTATTTGTATTCAGTAAACACTGTTTCATAGGAAGAATTTTTTCTTTTAATATTAAGACTCGTTTCCTTAATGAAGGAACTCTCCTGTTTTTTTTTTACTTCCAATTAATCAAATACTTTAATTTATACAACTTCCAAGAACTATTGGACTTTAATTAATTATGCTCTGTGTTTGTATTTCGATTTCTCATTCATATTTTTATTGAATATATATATATTTGTGTGTGTGTTTGTATGTGTATAGGTATATATGTATGTACATTGCTTGACAATTGCTAATGAACAGTTACGTTTTTCGTAATAATTAAGAATAGACAATGATTAAAGAAATGAAACTAAGTACATATTTAGTAGAAAGGATGTGCATTTTTTATGCACATCGATGAATACAGAATGATGAATGATACAGATATCGCCACATCGCAGAATTAAAAACGTAAAAATAAAAATGATGCTCTTGGATGATTTCCAAAAAGCCACCAAAAATTGATCTTCAAGTTACAATGATGCAGACGTGGGTAACTTAGTAAAATGTGTGCTGACCACGAACACAAATGCAAATTTTGCATCTGTTCACCAAGTTCATTCCTAGACTATCGAGTAGTCTTTGGAGTATATTGTTTCACTCCTCTCTAAAATCGGCTTTGAGCTCTTGCACTCTATGGAGAGGGATGGTTCTTTGTGTAACACGCCTGCCAAGAGCATCCCAGTCATGCTTAATAGGATTTAGGTAGATAGAGTAAGCAGGTCATTGCATACAGAGAATATTTTCACTTTGCACTATGTCCGATATTTCAATGCTTCTGTGTCCACGCATTATCGCCCATAAACGGAAAATCTCGACCTACAGCACCCCTAAAAATACGAACATGATCCAGAAGAATCTCTCTGCAATACTGTTATGATGCAACGATTCCTCACTCAAAGATTTGAAACTGTGTCCTGCCATTCTGCATGATGCCTGTGCGCACCATCACGCCTGGGCCATATTGATAACGTTCACAAACAAACTTTTATGCATAACGTCTTCCATGCTCTCTCCACAGTAATGCAATAGATGTAGTGAACAGGCTTCCATGTGCACAAACCAACTTGATTTAATTGCCGTGAGATGGTTCTTGGTGAAACATGTGTACCGGTAGCGATTGCAAGGTTTGCAGCTATTTGTCCAGGAGTGAAATTTCTGTTCCTTTTTGTCCCGAGGGCTACATTGCTATCCTCTAAATGTGTAGTGTTTCTGCCATGACCTCCGACATGCATTCTCAAAGCATTTCCACCTTCATCTGCCTTCTTTAATAGCCAAAGGATACTTTTTGAACACCTATTGCAGCAGATACAGGTGGCCGCGGTAGCCGAGTGGTATAGGTATCGGATCGTGGCTTGCCTTGTCACGAGTTCGAACCCAGTACCACTAAAGACCGTGTAGGGCAGCGATGCACGTTAAATCTGTCGAGAGCTGAAATGTCCTCCCGTTGGTGTGGTGTGGTAGTTAGGAGAAGGTGGTGCCAGCTCAGGTGTCGTCCACGTCACTTGACCATGGTTCAAAATTACTTGGTCCGTCGCCAAAAGCCCTCGTGTAGCTGAATAGTGCGACGTTAATATTCAATCAATCAAGCAGCAGATACAGTGGTGACACGTTGAGCTGCTTTCAGAAGTCCAACTGCTCGTCGACGATCGTACTCACTCAAATGATGCCTTGCTGACATTTTGCTCTTAACTATTGTAAGAACGAACAGAATTTCAGAAACAAACCTTTATAACATCCAGCACTAAGTTCGTCAAGCATTTTCATTAGTTTGTATGCACTGTCTTTTATACAGACAACGAGTCCTGGTTTGCCACGTTCTCTGAACTTGAATTTACTTTTATTGGTCATCTGTCTGAGAAGCAATTTTGCATAAATCATTTGTTCCATAGCAACTGTAAAGCAGTGCATATATGTGTGTATGCAAGCAGTGTAGCAGTGTATGTATGTGCATATACATAAATATATGTTATATGTAATTATGGAGATTTCATTATTTTGTGAGAAAAGCTGTAGTTGAGGCAACAGAAATAGTGCAATAGTATTCAAAGCAGCTTTTATTTATTTACTTCAGACATTAGGAAAGAGCGATGTGTAATGCTATGCTACAACTGCAGATCGTCAAAAAGGTACAGAATAATCCCTTTTTACATTCAAATAAGGCAAAACGCAATGGAAAATATCATGGGAAATGCTTTAATCTCCTATTCAAGTAAAGGTGAATAGTTGTTGTTTCATACACTACGTAAATCCGCTTAGTGAAAATGCATTCATAAGCTCTTTAGTTCTTTTCCTCTATAAATAAACAATGAATCAAAACGGAATGTTTAATCTTTTTACTGTCTGAAATTAATTCAGAAGGGTGTTTTGAAAAGGATATTCGTAATTAATATTTAAAAAAGCATATAAGATTACATTTAAGTTAATACTAAACTAAGAATAGTTTAGAGAAAAATTCAATTGCTCTGTATATGAGTGTGTGTTTTTTTGCGTGAGCGTATAAATATGTTTATACATTCAAGTCACATGTAACAAACGTCTATTTTGCGAATTTCTCTATTTATTGAAGTGTTTCCTGGAACCAAGAAACATTTTACTATTTTCTTGGTAAAATAATCACGAAAACTAGCGAACTGCATTTTCAATTTAACGAACTCTTTCTAGCCTATTTTTAAGATATTTCAGGATATTTTTCAATTTATTCTCTCAATCAGCCCATTTAATGGTGTTCAATGATCTTGAACTAGTTTTACCAGAAATACAGATTCAAATGTACCAGGGGCTTAACAACCTAGATCAATGAAATTTGTGTATTTTTTAAAATATAAAGCTCAAATAAAATAACCAGATTAAGATATAAAACCTGTGGTCAGAATGTTCGGTGAATTAATTTTTTATTTCAAATACAGTACTGTACAGCATCAAATACAATTTACTGTCCTTCAAAATAATCTCCATGGATGGTAATGCACTGTTGGGAATGAGAATATAAGTTCTGTAAACTCCTGAAAACAGTTCTTTCTGTAAGGCCCGTCACGTTGCTTTGAATATCGGTGATGTCCGTAACTCTCTTTCCCTTCAGGACTGACTTCAATCTGGAGAAGAGGAAAAAGTCTGCAGGTGCCAAATCAGGTGAAAAAGGGGGAGGGGTGATCAAGTGTCGCAACTCCATTCACGGTCAGGAACTGCCGTACAACCAAGGTGATGTGTGTGCTGCGACACTCCACACCGCGATACTCCACAATAAGCCTTTCGCGCTCGGCGTTAAACTAGCAGGGAATAAACGCACTTGGAACCTTGTCAATTACAAACATGTTCAAACAGATATTGACCATCCCCTCTCGAGGCGCGTGATATTCTAATATTACAGACGCGACCTCTACAGGCTCATTCATTGAACTTTCTGGCCACAGGTTGTATAAAATAAATACATGTTAATTTTCAAAAAACGTGTAAATAATTACTTTGTCTAAAAATATATATGGTGTTTATGAATTTTAAATTTTTTTTGTGTGGCTTCATAAGTATATTAAAGGATGAATCTCTATCTAACGAATTTTCCATATAACGAACTTTTTGGAGGGTTTAGCGACTTCATTAAATAGAGGTCCGACTGTATATACATATATATATATATGTATACACACATGCACTCACATACATATACACAATACAAATGTAGATGGAAAAAAACTTATTTAAGGAAAAACAAATATTTTTAAGGAAGTAAGCATACCTATTTGCATGAAATCAATTATTTAATGTAATAATATAAGGATACAATAACAGAAGGAGCTACAAGAATTCCTAAGACTCAGTTTCACGGAGTCTTCAGTATGCGATCAATATTGGCTTACATGTTTATGTCATATAAATTTCAAACCTTATCATAGTTGCATAAAAAGTTATATTTTTATTTTTTCTTAATTTATTAAAGTTTTAAACACAAAGAAAAGATACAATTTTTAAGATGAATATTAGAATTCCTATTTCTTTAAAAATCAATTAATGGTTTCAATTTTATATTTAAATTTATTAAAACTCACAGTATAACAATGGAATATAATAAGCCTGAGATTTTATAAAGAATATTAAATGTAACTTTATTTCAAAGAGAATATTTTTTTAAACCTCTTCAATCTGTTAACAATGTTATTAAAATTATAGAGTGAGAAAACTGGATTTGAATGCATGTTAAAAAATATTCTTTTGCATTCGAGAATTTTTCTATTTTATTAAAATCCAATGAATGGCTGAATTAATTTTCAACTCCTTTGTGCATATATTGTCATTTGATAATAGAATATTTAACAAATAATATTTTTCGATAAGAGTAGACAGAAAAAGTTTTCGTATTTTGAAACCCTTTATTAATCCATTTATTTCACTTATTAGTTCTTAGAATTTAAATGTAATTGAGAAGTTAATGTATTAATTTGCTTTCATTTTAATAGTTAAAATGTTCCTTTTTGTTAAGCGATATTGAAACATGTTTCAAAAATTAAACATGAAATCCCCTTCCTTTTGAGCTATTAATAAATCAATTACCCATTAAATAAGCAAATAATAGATAGGAATATATGGGTATCTTCTAGAAATGTTATGAAGTACGCAGTTAAACTGCTGCACATTACACAAAAGGAAAACATACGAATAAAACTATATTAGATAAAGGATTCCTTCAATTGCACCCTACGAGGGACTTGTGCGAGGAATTGTGGGGAATTAGTTCGTTCTTATAAAGTGGTCTCCCGAACACTCAGATTGGCAGTTGTCGAAGATTATCTGGGTAAAAAAGGGACTTGCCGTATCGTGTGGACAACGAGGTCTCCTGACTTCATTCTCATAGAACACTTGTGGGACCTTGAAAATCGACCCCTTCCAAGGATTCTTTTAGCTTTTAAATTGGGTCTTTTTAAAAGAATGGGAATTATTACCACAATCATTAATTGTCTGCCTACACTAAGCGTCAGTGCTTTTTTATTTATTTGTTTTTGTTATCATTTCCTACCCTACAGAATTAGGTATTAGCATATCAAATATCCATGCATCAAACCAAATTGCTCTTGGAAGATTCCATTTTCCCCCCTGTTTGTAACTTTAATTTAGGATACACATAGGTAACAAATAAAAATCGGGACAATAACCCTTTTCGTCATCTAATATCATACATGGTGGTGGAATAGTTATAGTAGCTTTCTTATAGCCGGCGTCATAAAGTCGTGAGTATGAGTTTTGATACCAGTAAAAATTCCGCGTTTAGTGTACGTTAAATTGGTCTAGATTGAAATTTCTCACGTTGGCATGGTTTTAAAGTTTCCCAGCTGCATTATCTTTTCGCTCGGTGTCATCGCTTTACCGAGACTCAATATATACTAGGTTCGTCACTGTTTGATCTTTTTAACTTCAAGGTGAGACGTTGATAGTAAAATCAATTCACTCATACGTAGTATAAATTTCTTTTCATCATTAAGGTAACCGACTACGTTCGGAACCATGATTTTAAAAAACGCATAAATGGATAATTTTCATGATATTTAGTGTCACTGAAATTAGAATACATGCATAAAATTGTTTTAAGGACATATTGGCAAAAAAAAATATTTAAATACAATATTTTGGCAAAAAATTTACTTAGAATAATATATTTTCAAAATGTTCTCCTTTTGTGAAAGATGCTTCTATTATAATAATATTTTGCCTGTATATAGCTCATACCTCTCTTCAGAGGCTCAACTAGAAGTTTTGAAAAATTCACATTATTTTCAGAGTTACCACCAATTGAAATAATTATTGTCGTTTTTTCCTTAAAATTGTTCCCATCTGTTGTCGTAAAATATGGATAAATCCACTTTTAAATTATATATTTCAAAAATTCTAGTTGAGCCTCTGTAGAGAGATCTGAGCTATATACAGGCAAAATACTATTATATAATAGAAGCATGTTTCACAGAAGGAGAACATTTTGAAAAAAGATTATTCTAAGTTAATTTTTTGCCGAAATATTGTACCTAAATAATTTTTTTTTGTCAAAACGTCCTTAAAACAATTTTATACATGTATTCTAATCTGAGTGACACTAAACATCATGAACATTATCCATTTATGCTCTTTTTTAAAATCACAATTCCAAATGTAGTCGGATACCTTAAACCTTGTCTGTAAATTTTTAAAGTGTATGGGCAATTTCCTTTTTTGTGAAAATCTTGATAAATTATTTCAATATTCCATCTGAGTCCTTAATACATTCAATAATTGTGTAGATTTATAGTGTAAATTCCATATGGCTGAAGTTTTCATGCAAACAATTTTAAAATACAGATTCTTCCCTCCCCCTCCCCTTCTCAATCCAATATGCATCTTTCAGCTCTTGCACTATAAGTTATTGTTTTTTTCAATGATAAAATATGGAGATTTACTTTTAATATTTCTCAGCAGAATATTTTGTAAGAATTTAATGTTTGAAAGAATCTGTTACCGTTTTATGGTTAAAAATATCTCTCTTAGGATTTTAAGTAGAAAGTTTGAATAAAGTGCTTTTTTCTTTATGGTATTTTTATAATGCCTTACCCAAAAATTGAAAGATCTGCTTTTAGTTTATTTTTTTCCTTATTGATTTAAGTCCTTCTTATGGATATTAAGCTAAAACCGCCATTGAAAATTTATCTCTCACTACCTTTTCATTGAAATTATTCCACAACAGGAGATGAAAAGTTTCGAAAAATCAATTGAAATGCTAAAAGGAAATGGGAAGTCTTTATTTTATTGATCCCATTGAAGAGAAAGAAAGATATCATTAACATTTCTTTATTGCTTATAGATATCTCAATTCCTGTTCGAAGTTACTATTTAATTTCGAGTTTTCTGACTTTGGTGTTTAAACTATCCTTATAAATTGTTGTTCATTAAAATTAAATCTATTCTAATTTTTGACGACATGGCATTTAATATTCTTTTTCTATTAGTTATAATTAATTATAAAACTAAAAAAATTAAATTTCCTTAATATTTTAACAAATAAATCTTAATTATAATGTCTTCGTAAAAAGTACATATATTCGTTTTATAGTTTATTTTTTCACCTTATATATACTAGACAAACACATTTGATGGAAAATATACAAATTATAATTTGGGAATGTTACTTTATGTTTTCTTTCCACATTATTAATACGAATGTTAATATTTAATACATGTCCCGAATTACTGGTTTAACAGAAGATCAATCGGAAATGCATACAAAATGAACTATCCTTTAAACGTATTGTTACGAATTTGTGTAATAAATTTTTAAGATAGTGTAAATGATTTATATCTGAATGTGTAACACGTTTATAT
The DNA here is from genome assembly GCA_019973955.1 of Trichonephila inaurata madagascariensis. Taxonomy (NCBI): domain Eukaryota; kingdom Metazoa; phylum Arthropoda; class Arachnida; order Araneae; family Nephilidae; genus Trichonephila; species Trichonephila inaurata. Next base: position 85,723 of record BMAV01000514.1, on the reverse strand, counting down.
TGTTCTATGTTGTATTTATATTTTATGTTTAGAATATTAATATTCACAAGCAATGCCGATCTTTACATTATAATGGTGATTCGATGAAAACTTTGCGAAATTTTAGCGATGGCATCATTTTTGGTGACCATTTTGGAGACCAGCTTTGACGAGTTCACGACCCTATGGATTCTTCTGGAATTTGGTGGAGAAATTTATTCATATCACGATCTAGGACGCAAGCGGATTTTTCTCTAAAGATCCGTGACTTATAAATAGGGAGTTGGTCACCGAAACTCAGTCTTGTATTGAATGTTGAGGAGTTGTTTATATATTTGACCGTAAAAAGTCGATTAGTGATTAGTTATTACTTCAACTATTGTGTAGGACGAGCCAGTGCATTGAATAATCTTTTCTGTACTTATATTTTAGACACTGATAGTTGCGTCTGAGCGCCTTAGAAGGTGTGAAGGCCTTCTGAGATTTATTAAGCGAATTTGATTACTGTATCCAGTATTTCAAGTATTGCATTTTGACAATAAATTTCTTTCTTTTCTGAAGAACTGTCTTGCTCTTTCAGACTGATTGTATAAAATTTTTGAGCCCCGATTTACGTGTATTGCATATTTATATTTAATTCACTAATTGAAAGCTAAACTAAAGTGAGCAACAAATTTTCTTTAGTCACACAAGCCAGGATTTCTATACACAATTTAAAAAAAGGAGTTGTAAACCTCTCTCTCTATATTTACAGACAATGTTAAATTGGCTACTTTAGATGTACCTTTTCTCAAAATCTGGCATATGTACATGCTTGAAATTTTTCATACAATTAAAGTAAACCTTTCTTATTATACTGAAATAAGCTTTTAGCTAATTTTGAATTTTTTAATAATTTATAAAATATTTTATCAAACATTGTGAAATTTGACCCATTTTCCACATAAAAAATTTGTAAAAAATAAGTGTTTGAGCTTTCTAAGATATCATTATAAATATATCATAAAAAATTTTTCCATACCTGTGAACAGAAGATTCTCAGAAAAGGTACATCGAACATCAAAATTTACTCTTTTTCAGATAAATTGATTTTAATGTATACAGTAAAACTTCTAATCGGCTAGGAAAAAAATAAATAAAAGATTCAATTTATACAATAACAGATACACGTTTTGGTTTATATCAGACGTTAAACTTTTAATCAAACACGAAGTACTTTGTTTACATTTTTCGTCTATCAAATGGGCGTGGCCCAGTTTCAACGATTATTTAAAAATAGGTTTTAAGGGCTTCTAATTACCCTAGAGGTTAAAGTAAAGTATTTTTAGAAAGGTTAAAATCTATACAATTTGAAAATGTAAAAATCTCAAATTGTCAAAAATATAAGATTTTAACTTTAAGTACAGTTTCATACAGGGTGATTCTGAACTCCTGGCGAAATTCCTTTAAAAGTTAGTACAGTGTAAAATTTATTAATTGAAGAGGAATATATGGGCATGTGAATATTACTAGTTACTCTGGATCTCTGGTACTGATATATTTAAGTTGGAATTAAAATTCTATAATTTTATGACGTCTTTGTCTAATTTCGCAACAGAGCTGAAACTACGTTTCAACATCTCCAAATCAATTGACATCTTTTTTTTTTTTACAAATAATTTTCTGTAGAAATAACCTAAACTGATATTAGGTAGGTAGGTGCTTACGTTTAAGAAGCATCTTAAATATTTGGAGTTTATTTTAGAACTGAATTCACAAGATTTAAAAGAATTAAATATATCAGCACTCTTAAATATCAATGATAGGGATCGGTTAGCTGATGTGGTTACTCTTACAGCTATTTATTTGGTGCTCATGGGGCCAATTCAAGAGCATAGTTTTTCAGTTTATTCTTGGCCTTCTGATTAGGTTATATTGGAGCACCTATTCGGATGTCCATTAGATAATCATGGTAAATTTTTAGCAAATGATTGGGCAACATACATCATCCGTTGTTATATACTCAACCCATATAGAAGTAGCATGTATTCATATTGTCAATTAATTTATTCCATTTTTGCTTTGTTTATTTCTTTTCTTTTTTTTTTTTTTTTGGTTGTTGCTGTAAACTTGGCTATATATATTACCTATTTTACGTTTTTTTTTATAATAAATATGAACAGTTCAATCACTTAAGAATTGATTTGTTTTTCAAGAATAAAAAGCAAAATAACAAACCTGAATTTATCATTACTTAAATTGATACTATTTAATTTATATATAATTTGAATATTCCATTGCTATAGAAAATAAACAATAATTATTAAAGAATTTATGAACCAAAAATTATCTAAAAATTACATTCCCAGAATTAAATTTATTAGGAAATGTTTCTAAGTTTTATAATGTATGACAATTTTCTTCTTCTTGAATATTTTATGGAAAAAAAACAAAAAAACATTTTGCTTACAACTTTGTAATATGTAAATCTCTTGCAATTATATTTATTTTGCTTAATTTATTTTTTATAAATCATCTCATTTATACAAATTTACATAAACTACTTATATAGTTTGGGTTCTCATATTTTGCTTCTGTGTATCAAAACTGGAAGAGAAATTTACATATACCGGAAGGGAAAAATAATTTCTTAAATATTTTTATAAAGTGAAAAAGATAACAAATGGATTTACAACTACATGGCGTGTTTATATAGTTGGTTTCCACGTATTCTGTTTCCTTGTTTTAAACTTGAAGAGAAATATATGCCTGGAGACAAAAGTAATTACTTACAATTTTTTAAAGAAAAATTAACAAACGTTAATAAATTAGTTATATAAAGCGTTTAATTGTAAAAAAATGTTTTAAAGTAAAAATATATCTCTTATTTTGGATATTGTTTAAATGCCCTTAATATGCTTAAAAGAGACTAGAATCTGAATTTTGAAATATTTTAACAAGTTTATCACTTTAAATTTCATCTAGTTTGACTTGGATGCCTTAATTAGCTCGCTTAATGTGGTATTATGTGCATGGAACTATAAACCACATGACATTAGTGCCTTACATCTAATATGCTGTAATGGTGATTTATTTCTAACACGCAAATTCCTTAGCATGTTAATAGTGACAATTATATCAAACGTCTTTTGATATACATGTAGCACGCATATGAAAACATTTCCCACAATCGTATTTGTTGGAACAGATCTAAAAAACTACTAAATTCTCTATATTCTTTCCTAAATTTTTTCAACCAGGTCAACTAAAAGCTCTTTTATCGATTGAAGAATGCAAAGATTTTTTATTTAAAACTTCTGAAATAATTCCAATAACAGGCTTAATAATCGTACACAAAATGAGCAAATAATTTTAAACTAGCTATGCAGTTTATTAAAGTATTTCATAAATTCATACGTCATTCTTTAACGCAGTATACGATTACAAACTTTACCGAATTATACATAATTGTTTTTTAAGCAATTAAAAAAAAGTAATCCAAAATGGGCAATATTTGATGTGTCGAATTATTAATATTTTTATACATGAGGAGAAATATTAAACAAAATGTGAAACATTGTCTCCTCATATATGCATTAGATAATGACGTAATTTTGATTTATGCGTTTACAGTTATTGCGTATTTATGTAATATATATCTAATATAGAACATGTATTCAATATTAATACCTTAAAATGTTGCAAAAAACTATAATATATAATCAATTGAACATAAAAAAATACTTCGTGTAAATCATTAATTCTGTATCACGTATTGGTATATAGTAAAGGCTTTTTTATCAGTCAAAAAGGAGAGACTTCCAATTACTAATTTCACAGCACACATTAATCGTATGCTGTAAGTAGGTATAATTTTTTTATTTACCAACGAAATAATATCACTCTAGAACTATGTGAAGTCCAATAAGTTAGAAACATGTGCTATGAGAATTTTTGTATGGGATTTAACAACTTAAGTTAATATTTCATGCTTGGTATTTAACAAAAGAATTTAATTTTCAAGCTTTTTAGCTTATGGATATTTGGCGAAAAGGTAAGATGAGTTGGAGAAAGATATTAAATTTCTCTAATGTGTTTTCAAGATATTGTTGATTTTAGTCAAAACGATGTTGCGCATCTCATAAAATAGTAAATGAACTTTAATGCTGTTTGTTAATAGATAAAATACCTGAGATACATGGTAACACAACATTCTACAGAAAAGTAAAAAGTATTGAATAATCGTAAGTGTTGCCAGAGGACAACACAGAAATTGAGAGTTAAATTAGTTAGCTTCAGTTCATGCAGTCACAGATATTTGGAATTATAAAGCTTTAATAATTTTAATTTTAATAATTTTTTAAGCAAGAAACTTACAAAATAACTAATATTTTAGGCAACAAATTTGATATTTAAATGTATCTAAAAGAAATACGTTGAATTTACAATTTTTGAGCTAACTATAAATCAATGAGACCTAAGTAGGTAAGTCATAAATAGAACACAATAATTATAGACTACAAAAGGAGATCAAACCAGAATTTTACTGCAGAGTGTCTGAGAACTACTGAAACAAAAACAAAAGACACGTTGGAAAACTAATAATATTTACTGTAGATCAGTGGTCTTCAAACTGTGTTCCATGGAATCCTGTGGTCCCACGAGTCACAATAGAAAAAAAATCGAAAAGAAAATTCAAAATATGTATGTAAAATGCATTCATGTTCTCCTAGAAGTATGTATAAACACAAATATCTAAAACTCATGCTAGTTATTTAATTTTATTTATACATAATCTTATTTTACGAGATTTTTTTTAACTTTTATAATATAGCAAAAGATTAATACAAAATTTTTGTGTTTATTTGGGCTACCTACTAGATTGTGACTATTTTATTGTTTACTATCCTGAGTTCCCCGAAATAATTTTATACGCACAGCTATAAACATTTTAATACCATTCAGAACAATGCATTTAAGCATTTAAGTAAAAAACATTTATTTTAATGTATGTGGCTATACAAACAAAATATAAAAAAAAATTAAAAAAATAAATGCAGAATATGAAATGCGACGGCAGATTGCTTCAATAGACCCAGACATAGGCAGATTTCGTACAAAAATTCAAGCGCATATCCCAGTTACTAAATATAATACATGGGTATTTGATACTTGGATCACAAATTAATATTATTATTATGCGTGAGTAAACTATACTAAAATTATATTAAATATTTTTAGTAAAAAATACAATTCTTTTTTAAAAATTATCTTTACATAAAGTTCCTATAACATGTTGATATATTTTAAATATTAGCTTAAGATACGTTCTTATAAGTGTGGAATAAGGTTTCACGAAAACATTTTGTAGTTCTTAAGGTTCCGTGGGTCGAAAAACTTTAAAGACCACTGCTTAGAGCATTGACTTTCAATCTGATCAAACTACAAGGAAAGACAGGTTTGATCATTCCTTTTGTTTCTTTTTATAAGAACGAGATTATATTAATCAGCATATGGCACACTATTTTTTGAGTTACAGAAACATTTAAATACCTGCTCAAGTGGTTTCTTTGCAATGTTGTTGTTGCTCCTGCCACCTGTCTGACATAGTCAGATCGAGGCCCACGAAATTCATCGTGGCAATGGGCTAGAAGTACGCCTGTCGTTGGCTTTTAGCCTTGAGCACCATACAGGTGACAGTACGATTTAGCTCGGAGAAATTCCCGAAGGAACAATAGATACCACCTCCACAATTTAGGCATGAAACTGAATTGAAGGGAAATTTTCTCCAGTTTCCTGCACTCGTGATTCTTAGCAATAGCAACAACAGCGAATACAAAAATTATCACATTCATTTCTAAGACTTCTTGTATTGCTTTAATATTGTGCACAGCAATTAAGATTTGGTTGGCAAGATTTTCTATAGTCCACAGTGTCTCATGAATCAACTTCTCCTGTTTCCATGAAAAGTCCAGAAATCGTGATGGTCATAAGATACGCGTTTTTACCATTACAGTTCGTTAAACAGAATAAATAAATCATATGAAAACAAATAACTATGACACTAAAGAATTTTCAGTCTCTATTCGGGTAATACATGGTTTTATTTCATTTGGGTGAAATAATCTATACTTTCTTTGGCAAAAGAGCAAAATGTCCCTCTACATGTAATAAAAAATATGCACAAGATGCTTAAAAACACAACATAAAAATATTATATTAAGCAGTAAAAAATTCCAACAATTTAAAATGGGATTATATATCGTGCCTTACTTATTCTAAAGGTTTCTTATTTACCAAATAAATTTTTTTTGACAATTTTGTATAGTTATTCGTTATTTATTATTGTACAGATATGCATCAATATTATGCTAAGCTCTTTTTTCGATGAAGAGATAAGAAGATTCAAGAATAATTTTTTTTTAAGTTTATCCAAACGACGTTTAATTAGGTTGTCAAGACTTAAAACTGGATAATTCACGTGTGAAAATGTGTTATCATGTTCGCTGGACCGTCATTTTAAGACGGAAGTATAATCCTGTTAAGTGGCAAGGAAAAGAAATTTAATTAATCAGAATGAATTTTATCGTTTTAAAAGTTTACCGTGGTGCATAAACTTGTCATTCGATGTTAAAAAAAATTATTAAAGTCATAAAAATAAGTGGTATTTTTTTTTTATAAAAACAAGCAGAAAAAGCTTTTTTTGATTATATCTTATAATCTGAGTTTGGTGTGAAACAATATAATTTGAAATTTCGTTTTGACGTATGAAACAATAATAGAGCAGATTTATGAAAATGAGGTAAAAAGAACGTTGCGCAATTAAATGTTATAATGAAAAAGTGAACTTTTTACGTCATATCTACACACACACACACACACACGCGCACACACACACGCACACATATACATGTATATATATATATATGTGTGTGTGTGTGTGTGTGTGTGTAGTACACGTTAAACCAGGAATAAATTAATATGCAGATAGTTCTTTTTAAAACTGACACTATTCAGAGCCACCTGTAGCTCGGCTTGACATAAAAAAGGGCACCAAACTTGGTATGGAGACGAATTATTCGATAAAAAGTAGAATTCAATTAATTTTTTTTTATTTCCAGATATCGCCGATAACGGTAGTTATGACACCGTAAAAAGCAAAAGGAGGAGCTACTAAGAGTAAAAAAAATTAATAACACATACAAAATAACAGTGAAATGGTATCGCACATTCCCTTCCCTGGCGAGGAATTCTACCACATTCAATATGACTGCCATTTTCTGAGACAATATCGCTCCTTCTCTGCACATTTCCTATGCCGTAAGAAACGTGTCACAAAGGAATATTTCACACAGTTTGTGATATGTGTACCAACAATGGTTCCCTGTGATCTATAAACTATTGGAATTGCAACATCTGTTACCACTTCTATTAACAAAGGGTTAGGTCCTCTGCCTGAGCGAATTGTCAGTGACGGTTTCTTCGAACTTCCTTATCATTCCTTTCAAAACATTAAGCGTTAAAGCCCTCTTACGTAACTTCGCTCAAGTTTTAAGCCCACAAGGAATTGTGCAAAAATAAGATAATATACACATCTTTACCGATAATGCACGTTCTGGTAATACGAGTCTCATATTTATTTTTCAACTACCTTATTTCAGATGAGAATGTTGCTTTTTGGAAGTGTCTACAAGTTTTTATGACCACAATTGATAGCGCCGTTGTCGCATATGAATGCATAAATTTGGATTTTGCATTGTGTCCTTCTTTTATTCTGATTCTGCTTTAATACTTCTAATTCATGCTGCGTTTTTGTTTATTATAATAGCGCCATAAATACCTCTGTCTTAAGATGCCTTACTTCGTATGTTATCATTAGCATTAGTCTACGTACCAAGTTTGGTGTCGTTGCGGCTGTTAGATCGAGCTACAGGTGGCACAGAATAGTATCAGTTTATAAAAAAAAGTAACCCTATATGCAGTGGTATTGCGCAAAGTTTTAATTGATACTAAAAACAACTAATATAATTGAGCAAAATTATTCTACATATTAATTGCTCCTTACGTACTTAAGGCTGTAAATTATAGTTGTTGAAACTGAGATTTGCTCAGTTTTAGAAAGCTGAAAATTGAAGTATACTGCAACATTAGGACAAAAGAATTTCGTAGTCTTAGTGACATTATATAACATTGTTGTGAGATGGATAAGGAGTTTTTAAAACTCGTCAAATGCGGCTTTCAGAATATTCAAGAATTGGAACACCATAATTAACGGAAGTTGTCTAGTGAGTGAATATTATGGTCGCACTGTTCAGCTACACGAGGGCTTTTGGCGACGGACCTCGTAATTTTGAACCATGGTCAAGTGACGAGGACGACACCTGAGCTGGCACCCCCACTCCTAACTACCACACCACACCAATGGGAGGATGTTTGAGCTCTCGACCGATTTAACGTGCATCACTCCCTTACACGGTGGGTCTTTAGTGGTACTAGGCTCGAACTCGTGACATGCCAGCCACGATCCGATACATTGACCACTACACTACCGCAGCCACAACGGACGATGTTACAGTGATGAAAAACGGATGACTCCAAAGAGTAATTATTCGAATGAATATGAATGATACATCTTAATTACAGCGGTGTGTGAACTGAATCGTTTGGAGCAAGTCGAAGATAATTTTTTTTCGTCCCCTGATTAATATTGATCAATTTGGGATCCCTGAAAATGATCCAGAGTCTAAGAGAATGAGCAAGAGGTGGTAGAGCAGTGAAGCACCTATTAAACGTATGCCAGTGCTTCTCAAACTTTCTTTGTCTGCGACCCGATTTTCAATCATAATTTTCATCTCGTCCCCTTTCATACAATAACAATGTATTAAATTCAGTAACAATGTAATTTGGTGCTAAGGCTACAATGCTACTTTAATTATAAACCGTACAAATTATCAAGATAAGTATTATATAAATTTTGTTTATAATTTTATATATAACAAGCCCATGCGTAAATTAACTTATATTAACTTAGCCCATTAACTGAGTATTGATGAATTTATAATGAAATACACTGATATATTTATAAGTACTGATATATTTATAAGTTTATTAAATTCGTGTAAATATGTACTTTATTTATTATGTCAGAGTGTATTTTCTTTTGCTTCCTTTAATTAAATTAATATTTCAAATAATCTTTTATTCTCGACATGCTCGCGCCTCCTGGTAGGATTATCACGCCCCCCTAGGGGGGGGCGCGCCTCACAGTTTGAGAAACGCTGGCTTAGGCTAAGATGCAGAAGTTTGGAGGGAAGGTATTCGTGTCTGTTAATTAAAACTTTAGGGGATCATCCTAATATGCTACCTTGAAAAGGGTCATGATATCACAAATGTTAATTACAGCACATTTCTGAACAAATTGTGGGATGCTCTTATCAAGAAACGGTGCAGTTTGACCACCAAGATATCTTTTTTATTGCCATAAATGTGCATTCACTCCGGCATTTCTACGTGCGATTGAGAAATAAAATCTATGTGCCTTTGGAATTTTGCTACACCCACCCTGTTCTCAAGACCTCGCTCCAAGCGACATTTTCTCTTCCCAGAATTCAAAAATTCATTCCAGGTTTGGTGATTTGACAACACGAATGAAGTTCTTCAAGATTAATAGCTTTCACATGTTTTAGAATGACGCATTTCGAATGGTCAGTAAATGATGAGGGAATGAATAGAAGTTCACTATGCAGAGAAATCGTAACACATACAAATTAAGTTTTTATCTGAGTTATTCTTAGTAATATTTAAAATTTTATGAAACTCTTTCATAAATTAAAAGAGGGAGTATTTCTTTTTTTTAAGTAAAGTTATGATAATGTGTATACTTTTCTGATCACTGCACAATAAAAATAACAATACATTTGCAGAACTTTGCTACATCCTTTGTTAGATTACATCTAATCTCACAAGAGAATTGAAACTGTACGAAGAAAATTTAAAAATTACATTGGAATAGTTTCTGAGGCATTCAGAAATTATATTACATTCAATTAATTTTTTTAATTAATCCATTTCTGAATTTTTCTTTTTTGGCGTAAAAACATTCCAAACGTAGAAAGACAAATTTAATTTAAGAGACGAAAATTCTTCATTAATTAACATAACAAAATATTTAATAATGAAGTAAATAAAATTTTTGGAAAGCAAACATGATGTAAGCTTAGTACAAATTTAAATCTGGAGAAATAAATGAGCGTCAAAAGAAAACCTCAAAATTAAATATATATATATATATATATATTGAGAGAGAAATGATTTACACACACATTGATTGGTTTTAATTACGGAGTAGTCGTTTCGGAGAAAGACCTCTTTAGCGGAACAAGAAACACAGAAAGCAATCAATGAAGGAAACATAAAAAGACATGTCGTAATCAAGAAATTAAACTCGATTGCATTTTTAGAATACGATACAAATATAAAAATTTACAATAAATGTAATTAAGATGAATATTAAGTCCAATACTTCTAAGCTAGAGTACACAGAGCAACTATATAAGAAAGAAATTACTGAATAATATATGTCCCAATATCAAAGTATTAACATACAACATCCCTTTCTCTCTCTCTCTTCCATTAACATATAGAGTTCCGTTAACATATATATATAGCTTATAGATTGTTATGTTTTAATGTTTATGTTTATATAGTTAATGTGTGTGTTAATAGCTATTTAATGTTATGTTTACGTTTATATAGCTAATGTTAATAGCTATTTAATGTTATGTTTATGTTTATATAGCTAATGTTAATAGTTATTTAATGTTATGTTTATGTTTATATAGCTTATAGATTGTGATGTTTTAATGTTTATGTTTATATAGCTAATGTGTTAATAGCTATTTAATGTTATGTTTATGTTTATATAGCTTATAGATTGTTATGTTTTCACTAGTTAATCTCCATCGACATTGTATAGATTATACGCACATCTGATAGCTGTATAGCATGTGTTTAAATTGGATATGCTGTTTTCTTTATTTTCTCTTTTTCCTGTTATTTTTCCATGTCATTCGACACAACAGAATTATATTTGTTTCAGCAAAAGTAAAAATTCCATTGGAAATTTTGAAATTGCTATATATTTGTTTTATTTTATATTTAAAAGAACTCAATGAATTATTGCCTTGTGCAAACTCAAATTCTTTCTTTAAAAAAAAGTTACTTATTTCTAACAAAGTAAATCCTTTGCAAACTAATTATAAATTTTCCCCTTGTATGCTTTAAAATTAAAAAGAAAAACGACGAAAATATAAAAAATGATGATCCAGGTAAACAATATGTTCCATTGTGCTATCTGTTTTATTTTCCATCATCATATGTCAACACAGGATTGTAAAGTTATAATTTTTTTGACGAATGCAAAAAAAAAGAAAAGAATTTCAAAAGTTCATACTTATTAAAAGATAATTTATTTAATTTAAATTGTTGACTGAGCAAACTTATCATCTATTATTATTTTTGTATTTTACTTTAAATTCTTCCCTTTTTTAGTTAAGAAGTCAAACATTTGTAAAAGAAGTTGAAGCGTTAAATTATTTAAAAGAATTAGAAATATATATGCTTTTATGTGAAACAAAAGGAATTTGAAACACATTAATAAACTTGAAGGGGATTCTCACTTGTTTCCGTAACTAATTTGTCACGGTCTGAAGAGTCGAGGGTGTGAGAGGGTTCCGGGAAGAAGCAGACATGATCAGAAAATAGTGAATTTTATTCTATCTTTAGTAATTTATGAAGAATACAAATTCGATAAGAAATCCTAAGCCATAATTGGATAACTAGATTATCGAAAGAACTGGATTGAAGCACCTTGTTTTGATTCTTCTTGAAGCAAGATAGTACGGTCAGCTCCAAGACTGATTACTTAACCACTTCCTGGTGGATTCTCCATCGACTTAAGATCCGTCTTAAGATGCGCAGCCACCAGTCACTGTTTACGTTTACTTACACTTGGATTTAAGCTTATCGATCAAAGCTTAACCATTAATTCGCATACTCAACGACAGGCACGTAAATAGTTGTTACATTTACATAAATTCAATTCATCTCTATGGAAAGCGGTTTATAAGCTAAAATCACAGTTAAAAAATATTTCACACCAAGATGATTAAAAGAACTCGAATAGTATCCGTTACAAACTCAATAGTTACTTTATAAAGGAACCATGCTGTATGTAAAAGAGTTAGCTATTTTAGTAGAACTATGATTAACAAAAGCGAATAAAACAATACAAAGACGCACGGGGGATACAAGAATTAAAATGCATTAAAGAAGTGTTATTGACATAAGAGCCCCTTTACTTACTGAGAGCTAGAGCTCTTAATCAAATCTCGATATCAGAAGCCTACTGGCTGCTATACTCCTCATTTGATAGAGTCAGAATCAGATAAATTGTGCCGCATATTTCATTAGTTTGATATAGATTAATTAAAAATGGTGTTCGTGAGTGACAAGAGTTATAAATTAATGTGACGGACCAAGTATTTCGACTAATTTTTTTAACGTAATCTTAACGACAGCAACAAAAAAATTAAAAACTTATAATGAAAGTGATTGTGGGTTTCTCGAAGTTAGAATAGTTTTTACTTCCTTCTGTTGTTGCCGAAAGTCATTCAGCTTCTGCTGAATCATACATATGGGCAGTAAAGGTTGCACGCAGGGATCAATAGATGGAATAAACAAGTTAAATATAAAGTTTGCGTATCATATACCTTACCAATAACAAAAGTATAAGAAAATGTATTAAAATAAAGTCTTTTATATTGAAAATAAAGATATATTAAGAAAAATTTATTCATTACGTAACATATTTTTGAAGATTTAAACCATCGCAGTGAAATCTTTTGCAAAATATAGAATTCAAATACACATATGATCGGGAATTAAAAATCTTACATACTTATAAGGTTTTTAGACTAAAAGACTGATATTTTCCTACGGTTATTTACTAATAAAAAAACATGCTTTCTCTAGGCAACTTAAAGCAGTACAAACAAATAAAAGACTTTTTTATTTCTACGTATTACAATTTAAATTCTCTTAAACTTAAATATATCCTATATTTTAAATTTAATATAGGTATTTTATGAATAGGAAGAAATTAATTTTAGTTTAGTTAATTAAAGAATTCTCCAAAATAGTTACATTTTACACAAAAGTAATTACTATTAAAGAAAGCCAAATACAGCAGTTTACTTTACAGATAAAAATAAAGAGCGATATTTTAGCAACAGAATAAAAAATGATACTCAAATCTTCAAGCTTAAAAAGGATTGATCTTTTTTTCAATTGCTAGACTAGAATACTCCAAAAGAAATTTTTAAAAATCTGCTAAAATGTTTATGGAAATAAAAGATAACGCGGTTTCCACTTTGTACGAGTGCAAAAGTCTTTTGTTCATAAAAAAAATATTTATGGACATATTTTTCCACTTTGAATTATTCTTAAGTCTTTGATGGAATACCTAAGAAATATTCTTTGGCTAAATAGAAATACGTTAGTAAGAGTAAGAATTCGTACTAATGTTGAAGAATCTAAGACATTCAAGATGTTTAAAAAAGATAAAGGAGATTTTATTTCCCTATGTACTCATTTTTTTTTTTTTTTATTGCAATTTTTATCAAAATCCATTCCTTTGAATTTTATTTAAGAATGAAAAGTTTTGGAGAGTAAATTTGTATAATACATATTACATATATCATATTTCATAAATATGTTATATAAATATAATTCATATTGCAGAAGTTTTCAATTTGAATTTTTATAATACTACTCGAATATATCTGAAGGATTTAAAATTCTACTAATGAACTAAATTTGAAATATAGGCTCACATAAATTAATATTTATGAACATAGTAATAAAAACTTAACGTAGAAAATGTACACTTAGGTAATGAATAATATAAGTATGAGATAAATTAAAATAAATAGCCTTAGTTTTTTTGCATTATTTCTAGTATATATGCACATACTAGGGTTGTCTGAAGATTTTATTAGAGAAGTAGAATATGTTTTCATATGCAAATATATTGATTTCCAAAAAAAAAAAAAAAAACAGTAATACAATGAATAGTACAAATTTTAGAAGAAATTTTGTGTACCGAATCTGATTCAATATAATACAATAATAAGGTGGCTCTCCGATTGCTCTGGGATAAACTAACAACTGGCCACCTTAAATGTCTTTCCTTTGATAGTGATGGAAAAATCTACTCTACTTGTAAAAAATGCAGTGACCATCCAGCTTCACCGGATCACATTCTGAGTTGCATCGGACTTTCTAAAGGGGACTTTAACATCTAGTCGCTGTATTATTATTGATTTAATGACAACAATAATATAGTAGCGTTCAAACTATATTCAATTTTAGTAATAATTGTTACTATTACATTAGAAATGTGTGCAAGAGATGTTAACCACACAAATGTTTTTGACTAATGTGTTACTACTGGCAAATTATTGCCATGGAAAGTAAAAATTATAGTGGATTTAGTCAGAAATTATCCATTTTCAGGATATTAGGAAATTTCTGTGTCTGTGGAGTCGATGAACGTTTTTTATCCACAATTTCACATCAGTCGTGGAAAACCACAGACAAATTTCATTTTCCTCATCAGTTGCCTCTAGAGTTACCAGTGACTGCACAAAAGGGGACATCAACTAACCAAATAGACGTTTGGCAATGGCTGTTTGGTGGATAATAAAACATATGGGATCATCGGCTTTTGACACGGACATTTTCGTGCAAGGAGAAAACATTACAGGTGTGGGGTTCGTGAAAAAACAGTGTGTCAGCTTGAAATATACCACAACGTTGAAGTAATTCGAACAATACAACTTTCACACACAAGAAAAACACACACAGAAATTCGTTGTGAAATATTAAATAAATTCTAGTGTCTTGTGTTACCATACACCAACTCATAAGGTACGTGCTATAGAAAAATTGCTTCAACGGCTTAGATGTGAATTCTAGAAGCCTTTAGTATATAGTTCTTTTCTGTGGTCTGGAAATTTTTATATGTCTGGCAAAATAAAAAAACATCTGGGCGGACGCCATTTCACCAAGGACTGACCAGGTAAAATAGAATTTCTATACATTATTCAATGATAAAGAAGTGGGTTTCTTTTATCATGTCATTGAACATTGTGTGCTGCATACTGACAAAATTTCTGCACCGAACTTGGTGATTATGTATAGAAAGAGTTTGTTATATGTGTATTCCATTACAATGTACTCTTGTCTCAATGAAGTGTTATTGATTTACATTAATTGATTGAAGCTTACTTTTAAATGTCTCTCGTAAAAGAGTTTTAGAAATATCCGAAGTATATTTTCTGATTTGATAAGCATAAATTTAAAAGAAGAGTTTCCAATACATATGTGATACGTATAAAATATGAAGGTATACTCACTTAGTGCTTTCTAAATAAAATATACACATATATTTTTTAACTATTTTGATTTAGTTTATGTTTCCTGTAATATATTTTTATCTCTGTTATTAAAAGACATTTTAAGACCTTTCATTAATTACTTTTGGAAACTGTTCTTCTTCTTTTGATACTATTTAACCTACAAGTTAAGGTCAATTTAGTTGAGAATAATCGACCGTATATGTATAAATGTTTATCATAGATGTTTATATGTGTCCTTGTTTTTAATTTTATTAATTATTGAATTATTTTTATTAATTTAAAATGTTTTCAATGCGCTTTTTCTTTATATATATATATATATATATATATAGTCTTATTCTCTACCAACAAGAGGTAACATCCAACAATCACATTTGAAAAACACATAGACAGTAGGAAAATCATACAAGGAAGGACATATGAGCAACCGTGATTAAAAATTATAAAATGGATGCTGCAGTATTACAAACATTGCTGACTTATTACAGCTAATATATAAAACAATTTATATAAAAGTGGGGTTGAACATGTTTTCTGGCCAGTCAACCTTTCTCCCTTTAAGTAAATAATACTGAGCAAAAACCTATTGAAAGTAATGGATAGGAATATCTAAATCCATTACAAGATAGAGGTAACTTACCTAAAAATTTCACTTACAAATGAAAGCCCGCGCTAAATCTGAGTGCAATAAATAAGTTATTGCCAGACTCTAGTCTAGATCCTAATGTAGATTTAAATCATGTTCATGGCTGAAATGTAGCACTTAACAAAAGTATAAAAAGAATGGAAATAAAAATTAATAAGAGTTACAAATTATAGCATAACTATAGTAACACTAGTGTAATATATATATATATATATATATATAATTAAAATTATTGTTTTACTATCTAAGATTAAAATGATTTAAATATTCCGAAATAATCGATGAATAATTTTTGAAATTGTAGTTATTTCGTTCAACTCGTGAGGTAAAATGCTATAAAAGATATTATCACATCGTGTTAGAATTTTAAGGGGAATTGCTTCTGGCAATATTTTTCTAAAACTATGTTTAAATATCTCAAAGTTTATTTCCAGGATATTAAATATTTAACTTCTTAACGGATGATAAACTTTCCATGAGAACAGTTTTAAGTTCTTAATTTGCCTCCAAAAATTTTGGCAACATTGTTAAAAACAAGCTTTTACCGTACCTATGGAGAAAAAATGAATACAAACCTCATTGTCAAATTGACTTTATATAAAATGTCACAAATTGAATTTTAAAGGGGAGAAAGAAATACGATTTTTTGTTTATATTTCCTTTTATTATAATTCTGTACTTATAACTTTATAACAGCACTCCGCTAAGAAAATACACTCTATTTTAATTTCAGCATATTCAAATTAAAACCTTTATTATATAAGTAATAGTTGGCTAAAATATATATCTTATAACTATATGTTTTCATATTTTAAATGTATATAAAGCAAGCATAAATTAACATTAAACCTGCAGTACTTTATACTATATTACAAAAAGAATGATATTTTAAAATTGCATGTCATACGTTTATATTTTTCAATGAATAATGCATTATAGTATTATCATAGCACTTATAAGGAATCTTAAAGACTTTTTAAAAATATATATACTCGTATATTAATCTATTTTTTATTTTTTATAACGATCTCACACAGATTTGTACATTTACTGAAGTCTTATTGTATATATGTAATAAAATAAACATATGATATGTGACATAAACAAATGACTAAAATAACATAAAAATTACTGAAAGAATCAACAGATTTTCTTATTTTATTTTTTTGAAATGTTTCATGCAATTTATGTCTGTATTTTAAGAAATTCAGTTCATTCCTCTTTAATATCTAAATTTACAATACGCGTAAACTGTAAACCATCTGCGATATTGTTTGCAGTTCAATATCTGAAAATAACCCTATTATTAATAATTTCAGAAAATTAAATAAATTTCTATTTGGTTAATAAGACCGATTAACTAGCAAGAATCAGACAGCAATTAAAAAAAAACTACAAATATTTAACCTGGGAAACTAAATATAATATCTTTGTGATTTTCTTAAGTAGTTTTGGGAAGCTAAAATCATATTTTTTTCTGACAATTTGAGATTTTTACATTAGCAAATTGTATAGATTTTAACCTTTCTAAAAATACCTTACTTTAACCTCTAGAAGCCCTTAAAACCTATTTTTAAATAATCGTTGAAACTGAGCAACGCTCATTTGAAAGGCGAAAAATGTAAACAAAGTACTTCGTTTTTGCTTAAAAGTTTAACGGCTGATATAAACCAAAACACATGTATCTTTTATTGTAAATTGAGCCTTTTATTTTTTTATTTCCTAGTCGATTAGAAGTCTTACTGTATACATTAAAATCAATTTATCTCGAAATGTAAATTTTGGTGTTCGATGTACTTTTTCTGAGAAACTTTTGTTCACAGGTACGTAAATTTTTTTTATGATATATTTATAATGATACCTAAACAAAACTGAAATGACCTTTTTGTAAAAAACTCAAAAACTTATTTTTTACAAATTTTATATGTGAAAAATGGGTTAAATTTCGCAATATTTCATAAAACATTTCAGAAATTATTAAAAAAATTCAAAGTTAGCTAAAAGCTCATTTCATTATAATGAGAAATGTGAACTTAAGTTGTATAAAAATTTCAAACATGTACGTATAACAGATTTTGAGAAAAGGTACTTCGGTAACAGTTAATTTAACATTGTTAGTATATATAGAGAGAGAGGTTTCCAATTTTCCTTAAACACCTTGCTCATTTCGAAGACCTTTCGATTATTTGAATAAAAACAGCATTTATACATGATCAAGAATAATGTAACAACAAAAATCAATAAATATTTATAAAAACACTGGATAAATGTTAATGGAAATAAAGTGTCACGGGTCCATTATCATGATATTATTCGAGTATATCTGATAATGGAACAAACAGAATAATCAAACTCTGACAAATACAATTAGTTAGAAAGCTTACAGTCTAGCGCAAAAATGCAGCTGAGTTAGACAGAAGCCAAACAAATTGGATGTCATTTGCAAGATTTCCGGGTCTGCAATAGACAGCAGAGTAAACAGTTACTAAAATGGTTCCATATATTACCCTCTGAAGTTTTCTTCGAGAAACATTAATATTGGTGCACGAGTCAAAGAAAGAATAACATCTTGCATTCTTTATTATGTGACTCGACGTAAAGAAAAAAATAGATATTTTTTTAACGCAACATTGTTTTAATACAACAATTTGGACGTATACAAAAAATGGTTTTAAATATTCCGTATCGAAAAAGTTCTTACACTGATATTAAATAATGGTAAGCGATAAACAATTATTAAATTATTTTTCTGTTCGAGTGTAAATACTAAGGATTCAATTTGTAGAAAAATTTTCTTAATTATAGCTATTATTAAAACAGAAGAGCATTGTACAAAATTGGGCTTTTAAATGTAGCAAATAGAAAAATAACAATTCAGAATGAAACAGCAGTTAAACAGTGAACTAAAGTTATAACATGAAGTAATGTTACATAATAACACTTATAATAATAATTCTCGTGAAAATATCTTTAATTAATTTTTAAGTTGATATAAATATAATAAAACAATACTACCCAATTCTAAATTTATTTCTGTCGATTTATTATTTTTTTAAGTTTTGAAGCTTGATGAATTAAGTATTTCCTATTTCCCTTTATATTAAATAGATTTAACTGAATTTTACTAAAATTGGAATTATATATACTATTTTTGTAAAGATAATTTGTTATCAGATGAGAGAAAAAAATATTTCTGAGAGCAATTCTTTTTTTAATAAATTATTTTTATTTATTATAATCAAAGGAGACTTGTCTCAATTGAGTAAGACTGAACAATTATACTACTTTATAGAAAAATGAATAATTTCTTTGTCAGTTAGAAAAAAAAAATTAATATCTTAATTTTGCATTATTATGACTCAGTTTTCAGTCTTCATTAATAGTAATGATGTTAAGGAAAAGATTTCAACTGAGGGATCAATAATTATTTAATGATCATCGATAAGAAAGAACGATCCCAAAGTTTGAAGAGCAGCCATGGAAATTTTTATTCGCTGGTTAATTTACTTAACAGTTATGGAACATGAATACGAAGAATTGTATAATTAATTCCTCTGATTTTTCTAAATAAAAAAAATTATAAAGGAAAAAGTTTCTTTTTTTAAAAAAACCTAGTAATGATTGATGAAATTAATTTAAAATCTGTAAGCAAAGAAACGAAGCTTTATTTTCTTTAATTTAAATAATGTGCTTTTTCTAAGGTTGGCTGATAAATATTGCTTTTGAACAATTATTTTCTTTCACTTTTTTCTATTAAATAAATTGTGTCGGCCACATAAAGTTGCAATTACAAGAAAGAAAGATATAAAATAAGTCAAATCCCCATGAAAGAGAAAATATGCTGGTATATGCAAGGGATTAGTATTTAAGGTGACTTGGTACGATTTAAGTAAACAATTTTAATTTAAGGATTTTCAAATTTTTTTGGTTGCCTCCTATGTGTGTATACTATGTAAAACAGATTTTGTGCTCAAAATTTCATAAAAAGTTAGCCATTTAATTTTTAAGGAAAAAACAAAATTTGTGAAGTCATTTTAAAATGCTACTCCTCCTACAAAAGCTTACGTACACTCGTGAAACATGATTCATACGTACGTCAAACTATGTATAACAACGGTTGGTATGGGGTTTGCTATATATTGATTAGTATTCGTACGATTCTTTTTTTTTGGGAACGCTTATTAAAAATTCCTTAAAAATTGTGTAAATTCTAACTTCAATTACTTTTTAAAAATATAAGTATTGCTTTGATTCAAAAATGCATACCAACTTTTGTTACATGTACTATTAGCAATAGGTAAAAAAATCAAAGGATTAGGCACAATAGAACAAATGCCTTAGAATTATAAATGAAGACAAACTAGTTATTTTACATTTCTGAGATAGGTAAGTTTAAAATTTTGATTTGTGCCACAGGGAAGTGAATAAAAATGAATGTGAAAGCTATCATAATTCTGCGTTTCTTAAGTTTAAAGCTTTCCAATTTTGGGAGAGTATAGAAAAGAGTATATAAAGAATAATTTAGGATAGAAAAATTAGATTTGATTTTTTTCACCGATTTTTATCAATTGAATCGTACTGTGTTCTCTTCAGGGCAATCGAGCATTTTCAAGGCAAAAAATGTGTATCTCAAACTCTGTGTGGAAGGAAAGTTACGAGCGGCGTTCTCTTTCCAAAGTCACTTTTGCATGTGGATTGTTTGTGAGAAGACCGAGTTATTCCTCGTATAAGGAGAATGGTTGTATTGAAATTCTGTACAGACCAGAATGTGGTCTATCAAAAGGGAGATTTATTGTTATTCAATTTTGAAATAAAATCCATCGACTGTCATGCGAATATGGAATCGATATGTTAAGGAGATTCCTACTGAGAGCCATGCAGGATTTCGATGTCCAGCTGCCACTAACACTCAAGTGGACAGTAGTGTCTTATGGATCCTATAGAAACGCAAACGCAAATGACCTTGAGTCAGGAAAAGGGGACTTCTTTTCATCACACCAAGCATTCTCACGAACTGTGTACAACTTCTGGATCAACACGGTCTGAGCGATGACCATTATTGCAAGTTCCCTTGACAACAATATAGAGACCAGTCGCAGTGACAGTGCTGCGCCAACGACAAAACTGGGTAAAGGAGTATCACCCGTCCTCTTTTCAGACGAGTCCCAGTTATGCCTGTAGCATTATTATCTACATATCCGTTTGGATGCACTGTGGGAAACGTATATTCGATATGGCTGCCAATGGCTGTCCATAGCGTCACACCAGCTCCCGAGGGACCTGGTTTGATGTATGGGCAGACATTGGATGCATAATACGAACATCTCTTGTCCGTTTCGTCGATAATATGAACAGTCATCGGTTTATTTCTTAGATTAAAGTTAATGGAACTACTTTTTCGTATCTATTTTTAAAGTCGAATTGGATTCGATGTCATTTTAGTCACCAGATTTGATTTTAGTTGATTTTTACTTCCATCGCACTTTAAAACCAGACGAAGACTATCGTGCCATTGGCGATGATCCTCGTAATTTTGAACCAGGGTCACGTGACGAGGATGACATCTGAGCTAGTACTCCCTCTCCAAACTTCCACCTCACGAATACGGAAGAACCTAAGCTGCCAGATTAGGCAAATGTGTACTAATTTCATACTCTGTATATCCTCAAGTTGCCCTAAATTTGAATCATATTTTCTTCCTACTATGCCACTTACATGCAATAAGTAAAGTTTTGTTATCTGCCATTGGGCTAGTAAAAAAATTCTTCTAAAATCGAAAAAAAAAAAAAAGAAATCGAACTGAACTCATTGATTTTTCTTCCCATCGCAATGCACTCGTCACCAAATTCCAAAACAAAACTGAGGAGAAATTAGATGTTTTTGTGTGGAGTTTGTAAGGATGGAGAATAAAATTAGCTTATAGATAAGCAAAATTGGCCTTTCTCACAGGCTATTCCGATGGTATTTTAAAGCCAAGTTAGCCTCCTGTCTATGAAACAATCGAAATCACTGCTCTTTCATTTCACATCCCTTTTAAATCTCGCCTACACGACTTGTTTTTTCCATTTTTGTTCATTTCGAGAAAGAAAATTTTCGTGTTAAAAGAAAAGAAAAATGAAGGAAAATACACAATAGTTATTTGCAACCTTTGTATTATTTTGTGTTAATCAATATTTCATTTTAAGCGTTTTCACGTTAAACGTATTTCACTAATTCTCAGAATTGGTTAAATTACTTTCTAATGTTTTTACATTTTTAGATTTTCAATAAAATTCCTTAAGTATTAAAATAAATACATTTGGAAACTACTAAGTATAACTTTTGTTGTTATCAGATGTTTAAGGCACATATTTAATTACAGAAGACCAAATTTTATGCCTTCATATTTCAAACCTATTGAGCAGAATTTTGTGAGTGTTGGATTATATATATTTATGAAAAACAAGACAATTATTCAGAGGAAACATGTAAGATACAATGATAAAAAATTTAAGAAATTTTCAACAATGTAAATTTACTTAATTATTAAGTCCTTTAAAATTACAATTTTGTTCTGTTTGAGTAATTACATGTTAAAGAAATTCATTATGAATTTTAGCCTTCAAAAATTATTGACGGTGTCAATTTTATGCAATTGTGTATTTAGGCTGTTTTTATAAGAATTTTTTCAATTTTTTTGGGTCTAGCTATGTTGGTGGTTTGCTCTCTCCACCGGTTATAAATCTTTCCTGAAAGTGGGGATATTAAAAATATATATATATATATATATATATATATATATATATATATATATTAAAAATATTCTAAAATTCATGATACAATTATTTTTGAACAATTTAATTGAAAGCTTTTCTGCATTAGCTATATATTAAGCTATAGTTTCATGTTACTAAAATATTATTTTGTGTTTTTGTTGTGATAAGGTTTTTTTCTTCTTTTTTTTTTAATATATTCATTTTAATTTAAAATAAGATGTTTTATTAGCAGATTTTTTTTGTGCAACATATTTTCTTTAAAATAGAAGTTCATCGTAAGTTAATATGTATGTAACTCTTCTTGTTTAGTTAATTATATTTATTTATAAATCTCATAGAAATAATAGAGGGACAGAGATAAGTCTTCGGCTTATAAGATAATATTTTCATTATAATTATTCCAGCTTTGAAGATTATCCTACTTTCTCTATTTATAGAAAATGTTTAAGTAAACGCTTTCGCTCATAAACGTAAATTAAAGAAAAATATTAAAGCATTTATGAGTTGTAATTTTCCTCATTCCTGACCCTAAAAACTCCTTAAGTCAATTTTTCATTCTTAATCTGATGTAGTAGTCATTATTTTTTAAAAAAATGGCATTAAATTTCCATTTTTGTCTTCTTTTTCCAATGTTTAACCTTTAATGCGTTAAAAAAAATCATAAATCCCTCGGTATTTTCTTCTTCTTTTTTTTTTTTTTTTTTTTTTTTTTTTTTTTTAAGCATAAAAAAATAAATAGATGGCGATATTAGTAGAAATTAATGGAGGGAAAGACTTGAGATAAGCTATTAATTATAACTTTGCTTTGAAGTGGCCTTATTAGGCTTAACATTTATTTCATTCAGATAATTATTTGAATGTATTTGATTTTAATTGAAGGAATTTATCACAGTGGCTAATAAAAACGCTTCCCTTAATTGTATGCATTTTACTTACGTGACTGTATTCATAAGAGAGAAATGTGATTACTAATAACTTAAAAGCCGCTTAATTTTTAAATTGTTTTTTTAAGGAATTTTTATTTTTTTCTTTCAAATATAAATCCTCTGAAACTATGAAAATGCCTTCCTTCTTTTTTTTCAAGTGAGTTTTCTCAGTCATTTAATTTTTAATAAAAAAAGAATAAAAAAAAGTTTATCCGGGATTAAGTACGTGCACAGCTGAATAATTTTAATCCTTTTTCATATTAGTCTAATTATCACGGAGGAAGTTGCTGTAACTGTCTATTTATATTCCTACTTTTACTGTCAATTTCTTCTTATTGTTAATTGAGAACTTTTTTTATTAATCAATCTTTGGTTTAATTTTTTTTATCTTCCTTTTTTTCACTCCGTTTTTTTTTATTGAAATACTCATCTAATAGACCACAGAAAAAATACTAAACAAACAGATTCTGTTAATATTTGACCTTTTCCTTGTGACACCCGAATTCAGTTTGAGCCCAATTTTGCACCAGTTTTGGAATACCCGAGCTGAGCTCGGACAAACGAAAGTTGGTCTTTGAATTCCATGAAGCCCGAACTTAGTTCGAGTAATGCACAGTATGTAATTTCATATTTTTCCAATACATGGGTATACTTCCCTGTAAAAAATTAGGCAGCTTAGCGCCATTTGTCGGATTTTTGCAATTTTACAATTCGGGTATACCATACTGTAAGAGATTTGTGAAACTCAAAGAATTTTTTTGAAGGACATAGAATTTATGAAAGTTGATATAGGTAATAATATTGCTGTGAATTAGTTTATTATATTTATCTTCAAATTTAAGTCATTAGATTTATTCTGCTAGTATTTGACCACAAATTATTGTAATTTATCAACATTTCCAATATATGCAAAAAATATTAAATATAGTAGTAATTCCGCTTAAAAAATTGCTATTTTTTAAAAAAAATCTATTTTTAACATTTTAACGATGATAACAAACAAAACTGAAAAGAAAATTTTTTCCAATTTTGGCACGTTTTTCTTAAGTATATTCAACAGGCAAGGGGTTAAAAGATAAAAGTATCATTCTTTAAAAGAGATTAAGCGCTGTTTACAATTTTTGTCTGAAAACTTAAAATGGCACATTGCATATTCATTTATATCTCGTTTTAAAAGAAAACCTTTTTAAAGCACGAATTTATTATATTTACTGGGATAAATGAAGAAGAACCCTAAAAAATCTTATAAGTTAATTTTCCAGTAAATTTGATGAAATAAACGCTTTATGAGGCAATACATTCGATGATTGTATAAATAATACATTTTAGAGTGATAGAGTAATAAAACAGTAAAATGTTGATGACGATGCAGTAAAATTTTATTTCTAAAAATTACAGAAAGCGAATTTATTTCTGAATAATCTTAAATATTTCTCAGCATAAAAGAACCATACTATTTAAATTTCTTTTTCACTTTCT
Source organism: Trichonephila inaurata madagascariensis (assembly GCA_019973955.1). NCBI lineage: Eukaryota > Metazoa > Arthropoda > Arachnida > Araneae > Nephilidae > Trichonephila > Trichonephila inaurata. The sequence goes on along the minus strand of BMAV01000514.1, from coordinate 60,480 downwards.
CAATGAACGTAAATCGTTTCAAACCGATTAATTTTTTTTCAGAATGATTAGCAAAAATGCTTTAATATTTTATTATGTATGTTGTATCAGTTTATATTCAGAATGATTTTTCTCAAATATATGCATACAGATTCCATAACAATTTCATAAATAGCGTGAGAATTCTATTACCAGGTTTAAAAAACCGATATTTATGTAACACCAACTAAGATATTGCACTATATTTACTCGACAACTTTATTGTACAGCAATATTTCAAATGTAGTTCTCTCTGACATGATAAAAAAAATGCTACTTAATGTTGAACAATTAAATAGACTAGACAAAATTCATGATAAGAAAAGTAATTCTATTTATAGAATGGGGAAAAGATAATGACATTAAGAACAAAAACTAAGTGAATATTAGAACTAAATGTATTTTATTGATTTATGTGTTCAGTCTTTGGGTTCATTGTATCCTTTAATATAAAGAATATATTATCAAGATGTTGAACGACTTTGGAATGTAAAAAGATCCTCAAACATTGTTTTCGGAATATATCAATATTTTATGATAGTAGTCTCTAACGAACACAGTAGATCTTATTTTTTCATAAGAAACATTTCAAGACATACATATAAATCTACTATACCATAAGGTTCGTACAAACATAGGAAAATCAACATATCTCCGTAACTTCAATATCACAGAAAGTATTGAAACGCAAATTCGCAACACACTCTAATACTCAATTCTGATGAAATTAATTGTCTTTGTATAGACCATGAAATATATTCTGTAGTGCTTTGTCATGCAATTAAATTTGACTCTTATAAATTAGTCTTAGAGCATATATTCTTAGGGAATCTTCAAATGGTTAAGTACGGACCATTTTTTTTTCAATTCCTCTACTGTTAGTTCACACTCTTCCTATATATATATATATATATATATATCTTGTTCAAGTTTTAAATCCTTAATAAATTACTTTATATTCATTTAAAGTTCAAATACATATTTTAAACTTGTAATGGATGGCACTTGATGTTATTACAATTTTTTCAAATATTAATTCATTAATTAAATTTAAAAAATAATAAAAAGAAACAAACAAAATAATAGTCCAACACCATATATTAAAAGCAAAATCATTCGTTGTGTCCCTGTAGAGCAATAGACTTCTAATTCAAAAGTCGTGGGTTCGTATCTCATCTGGGATGGTCTGATTTCTGAGAATGTGATTTCTTTTTAAAATACTATTTTATTGGTATAATTAAATTTAATTAATGAATAAATAATAACAAACAAAAAAATGGCCCAACACCATATATAGAAAGAGAAATAGAAAATCACTACTTAATATTGCGATTCTGTCATATGTATATGCATATTTATATTAATTACAATTACACTCTACAACAACAACAAAAAAAACGACGCATCAAGAGTGAGTTGTCCGATAGAGCCAAAAATTGGTGGTCAGAAAGATTATGTATAGAATTAAAACAAAGATTAAAATTTCGAAAAAAAATTGAATGATTTACTTCAGAGTTACATAGTTACAAAGTAACAAATTCAATAAGGTGTAGAGCCACGTCTAGCCTGGATGCAAGCTGCCACACGAAGTGGAATAGAGTGAAAAAGCATCCTGTTGGTCTCTTGCGGTATTTCTTGAAAAAAATTGCTCCGATTGTCAGGCCAGGTCATCAATATTTCCAGGTAGATGCAGTCGCCTTCGCATCATATGCTAGACATGCTCGATTGGAGAAAGATCTGCCAATCTGGCTGGCCAAGGAAATATTTGGTAAGCTGTACGACAGTGCATAGCAACACGTTCCATATGTGACCTGACATTGAAATAAGGTCAGGGTATTGCAAAAGGAACGGTAGAAAAACAGTTCTTAAAATGTCGCTGACGTACCGCTGTGCTGTAAGTGTGCCTCTAATGACGAACAAAAGGGTCCGGCTGTTAAAAGAAATGGCACCCCAAACCATAACTCTTGGTTGAGGACCTTTGTGGCGTGCAATAATGAAAGCAGAATAGGCATGGGCCCAGGGCTTATTTAGACACATTTTCGATGATTGTCAGGACACAGTTGGAAGCGGGACGCACTACATAACCCCAGTCAGGATGATTCCAACCTGATCGAACCAAGCACCACTGTAATCTGGCTCTACTGTGGGTAGGCGTGAGTGGCAGGTGGCGTAGCAGTTGATACTTGCATAAATTTCACTCTATCAGCCATTTATGAATGGTCATGGTGGACACTCGTGTGCAGGTTGCACGTCTGATGGTTGATAACAAAGAATCAGGTGCTGTGGCTGCTGATGTGACAATCAATCTGTCCTCCCGATCTGCTGTGGCCCTAGGGCAACTGCTAACATCGTGAAGCTGAAATCTGCCACTGTCCGCCCTTTATTGCCAACATCTTCTATTGGCCGAATCGTTTCAACCCATGTGACGAGGGATTCTCCGATTTGCCCAACCTGCCTTTTTCAGTCCAATGATATGACCTCTTTGAATCTCTGACAGTTGTTCATAATGAGCCCGAATCCTGTGACGAGTCTTTTTTTCAGTCGGTGAAAGATATTTAAATCGCATTGCAAAACAAATTTTGACCATTAGATTGAGAATCGCGTCTTATAGACACCTGCTGAGTGTGCATTTTCGATGAGCTGTAGCTCTCGCTACTCATTCATTGGATGATCTTGATTAGATAAAAATGCTGTCACTCGTATTTTTAGTCTATTTCTTATATTGTTAAATTAACATTATATACTCCAACCCATAATTTATGTATAGACACCACATGTAGCAGGCGTCAGCAGCGGTTAAAAGAAGTGCATTGACGTGGGTAGGAAATACTCAGTGTCAAAACTAATGCAGTAGTTGTTGTTATGATAGAATATAGCTGAAGTGTAGTTGATTAGATGTTTACAGTACTGACGTAAAGGTGATGTGGAATCATCATCATATATATATATTCTTTTAACAATTATTAAAACAAAGTTCAAACACTTTTCTTAATGAAATGTGTTAGGCTGCTCAAATTTTGTTTGTTAGGGTATTATTAGTACAATTAAACAAATTAATATAAATATATAATATACACACACACACACATATATATATATATATATATATATATATTTAAAGAAAACTAAACAGCAGAAATTAATTCACATTCATTGAATTCTAATTCAAAAGTGAGCATTTATAATTTTTTCCCCTCTTATTTATAAAATCATTTTAAGTAACGATGTATAACGAGGCGTATTTACTGGTCTTAATTACCAGATAATATTAAATAATTAATCAGCTTTTTTGGTTTTTGTTGAACACCCACAACAATGCTTTTGTTAACTGCGAAACCGTTATATATATATATATATATATATATATATATATATATATCGGCCATTAATATTTTTATATAATGAGTAAGAAATTAAATTTGGGAGATGCAACAACAAGAAATTTAATTAGTTTAATTAATTCTAGATCCACAGTAATTAAAGCATCCTCTTATTAAAAAGAAAATCACATTTTATTTTATCTCAATTTTTAAAATGTATAATTTCTAATAAAATATTGAGCTCTTCATTCCAGAACTGTTTCAATAAAACGTAATTTAATCATTAAATATAATAAATTATTTTTATTATATTTTTTAATAAAGTTAGAAGTACAAAAATCACAGTTAACTTACATTTTACGAAACTCAAAGAATTTGAAACAGACATTTGGTTTTGTTTTAATTTAATGTATCTATGTACATTGAATTAAATTCATTCGAACATTTCTGATTCGTTTTTGGATAGATATGCTAATTGAGTATTTGAATCTTGAAAATTTTATCTATTAGTACAGCACGTCTCAAACTGTGGGGCATTCCCCCCTAGGGGTCGTGATAACTCTACGAGAGTGGCGCGAACACATTGAGCAGTCAAAAACAATAGTTTATTTAAAAAATAGTAATTTATTGAAATGAAACAAAACGAAATACATTCTGACAAAATAAGAAATAAAATATGCATTTACACTCATATAATATACTTATAAATGTATCGGTATTGCACAATATATTTTATATTTAATTTAACAGTACTACGTTACGGAGCAAGCTTAATAATTACCAGTAACCCCATGGGTTTGTCACATATAAAATTATATGCAAAAATTAACGTTTATCTTGATTATAATTAATCCCTTAACTGTCGATTAATTGTTATGCGATTCTGTCCCCAATGCCACATTTTTCCACGTAGGCGTGCGTATGTGATGTATAGGTGGGGGGGGTAGGGGTGAGGGGGGGAGGAGTAAAGAAGCAAATCCTTCACAAACACCGCCAAGGTCTTTTCAATGTTTAATTGCATTCCGAAGCCTTCAGAATAATTTTTTTGGATAGCAGTGCTTAGAAAAAAGCGTACTTCTTCGGAAAGACCTATTTATACGTCTGGGCAATTAATGCTTTGACAGAGCTAGACGTTTATACACACCGGTGACACTTAAGAGGTTAAAGTCATATTGTAGATTTAGCGTCAAAGTATATTATTATTGAATTAAATGCATTGTTAGTGTATTGAAGGGAAGCTGGAAGAAAATTTTTGTAGAATATTGGGTCGCAAATAGTAAAAGTTTGAGAAGTACTGTATTAGTAGCTTGAAAAAACTTTTAAATGATTTATGAGATTTAAATCTTTTTTTCTGCTTAAAAAGGTAGTTTATTTCGAGAAATATGAAATAAAAAGTAGTAGCACAAACTCAAATTTATTAATCTTTACAATTAATTCAGTTTCTTAAGTTTAGGAGCAATGAAAATAAAATGTTCTGCATTACTTTATATTAAAAAGATTTCACTACATTTGATCAAAATCGAACTTTTTTTCCCAAGGTAATTTGTTGCGAAATATAAAAAAAAAAATATTGATTTTTATAATTATTTTTATTTATTACAATCAAAATACAGTGTAAATCGTTTAACGAGAAAATGAAATATCTTTTCTGGTTGAAAAAATTTCTTGTTAAAAGATATTGCAAACAAAAGATATATTTAACGAAATTAAGTTTTTTAGAGTACATTTCACTTACGTAGATATGTGTATATGCAAGTACTTAATAAAAAACGTTCAAACATTTATGTAATTTTCTTTCTTTTTTTTAATTATTATTAATACAGTAGAGTTAACAATAACTAAATCTTTTCAGATTTCCGTTTTTCGTCTGTTTTTGATCAACAGCCTTAAAAAGCTCCATCTTCATTTTAAGCGAAATATATGCTTACTTTCCCCTTGAACTATTTAAAATTGTGTTTGTCAAAATATTCTTTTAAAATAAATAATGCAAATTAAACTCGCTGATTTTTACACACTCTGTTATGTACTCGTCACTGAGTTTTAAAGCCAACTGTTGTGAGATTAGGTGTTTTTTGTGTAGCATCAGCACAGATTGAAGGTAAAAGTATCTTATACACGCAAAATTGGTTCATGTCACAGACTATTCCGAGGGTATTTCAACGCCAAATTTGCTTCCAATCCTGTCTTATTCCACACCCCTTTTAAATCTCGCGTAAATGCCTGGTGTTTTCCTTATTTTGTTCATTCCCAGAAGGGAAGTCTTTTCGTGTTAAATGGTTTTCATTTCATGTTAAGAGGAAAAAATTAGTAGTAGTTTAGGAATTACATAGTAGTTTCTAGGAACCATTGCATTATTTCGTGTTAACCCAGTGTTTCTCAAACTTTCAATGCTCGCGACCCAATATTCAATCATAATTTGCATCGCCCCCCCCCCTCCATACAATAACGATGTATTAAATTCAATAATACTATACTTTGACGCTAAACATACAATACGACTTTAACCTCTTAAGTCTTCCCGACAGTTATAAACATCTTGCTGAGTCGGTGTGTTAATTGCTTCAGACGTATATAAACATCGTTCCGAAGTACTGTCTTTTCTTGGAACTGCTATCGATAAAATTATTCCGAGGGCTTTGGAAAGCAATAAAATGGCATTGATAGTGTTTGCGAAGGATTTATTTATTTCAGAGGATTTGATTATTTATTCCATTTCTACCAACTCCCAACTCCCAACACCCCCCCCCTCCCTTCCTCAATACACCACATACGCTTGCCTGCTTGCTAAACGGTGGTATTGGGAATAAATCACGTACTTTTTAATTGGCATTTAAGGAAATAACTGTAAACCGTACAAATTATCAAGATAAGTGTTAATATTGGCATATAATTTTATACATGACAAATCCATGAGGTCACTGTTAATTATTAAACTTGTCCTTAACTTAGTATTGTTAAATTAGTTTTAAAATATATTGTGCAGTACTGATACATTTATAAATGTATTGTAGTGTAAATGATAAAATATCATTGTATTGATCCTTCGATAACTCCATTTAATTAAATTGAGTCATACTCAATAAATAACACAGTGGAGACTGTAATTTTTAACTCTGTTTATTCCGGAGGCTCCTAGCCCCAACTCGTTACATTCACCTACTCTTAGCGTGGGCACGCCCCATCGCTAATCCTCTTCACTTCGCCGCATTTGCGAAGCGATGTAAAGACAAACAAGTGTTAAGGCGCTCAACAATCATGTCAGAATGTATTTGTTTTTTTTACTTTCAGTAAGTTAATAATTTTTTAAACAATCATTTGTTTTCAACTTTTCAATATGCTCGCGCCCCCCTTGCAGGGTGATCACACCCCCTTAGGGGGTCACGCCCCACAGTTTGAGAAACACTGTGTTAACCGATATTTCGTCTTAAACATTTCCGCATTAAAGTATTTCACTCTAAATCTATCTTAATTCAGTAAGAGTGAAATACTACTCTACCACATAGAAAAATAATTAATATCTTATTGAGTTGAAAAAAATTAGCATGTTGGTTTAACATGATTAAATTTCAAATTTAAGTTTTTCTTATTATTTTCATTCAACAGCTATTTATTAGTTTTGTAGCTTCGATCTTTCTGATTAAAATTTCATAAACATATTTTGTTCTTTTTTTCATATGCAAAGCTTTGTCTACATCGTAGAAGCACATTTTCAAACAAATTAATGTGTACATAGATTTAAAGTAGTTTTAGAATTAGTCGAAGTAGTAGTAGTTTTAAAGTAGATTTAAAGCATATTTCGCGCTTTTTTTACCTACATTCTTAGAGGAATTCACACACAAATGCTACAACTGAAAACTCTATATCTCTCTCTCTCGATTCCATTCTGCTCTTTACACTCAAATACAGTCGGACCTCTAACTAACGAAGTCGTTAAATCCCGGAAAAAAGTTCGTTATAGGGAAAAATTGTTATTTAGAGGTTCATCTTTTAATATACTTTATAAACCACATAAAACAAATTTTAAATTCATAAACACTATATATTAAAAATAATTATTTACACTTTTTTTATAAATTAATATATGTTTATTTTATATTATTATTTATATTATTTACCCATCAAAGAGAAGAAAAAAATTTCCAGGAAAACAAGAACAAAGAATGTCGAAGAATTCACTGCATTTTCAATATTAAGAAAATAATTTTATATATATACTAAAACTAATAAATTTTAAGGACATTTTATAATTTAAGGCATACAAGTACATTATTTTATAATTTGAACTTGGGGATACGGGACCACTCCACTGAGGGTGATAGAGGATATCAAAGATGCTTCTAGTGAACTGGGCAGTAGAAAGGGGGAAGGGGTAAAAGTTGTGCTTGGATAAAACGTCCAGAACTCTATTGCTCTCGACAAGTTAGGATTTAATAAAACCAGTTCAAGGTTTATGACCACCAAAAAATTTGATAAAGAGAGAATAATTTGAATTTTTTTCGGAAATACTTTAAAAAAAGGGAGAACAAAAACTGAATCACAAAAGTAAATGTTCGTTATATAGAAAATGCACTTCGCTATAGAGAGGTTATTTTACGAAGAAAATAGGAAATGTCCAAGGTTCCATAAAAATTCGCTGTATAGAAAAATTCGCAATATAGAGGTTCGACTGTATATGCATAGCCAAATTTTGAAATATGATCTTGAAATTTGAAGCGCTATATCGATTATAAACTTTATTTACCCATATAAATTCAACTTTTTCTTACAGAAAGCAGCAGAATTTATATAAAAAAATATATTCCACGACACAAAAGGGAATAAATAAAAATGAGAATAGACGTTATAAATATTCAATATTTTTTAAACTTAAGCTGAAGGTATCAGACCAAATATTAATTTTGCATGCAAAATTTAAAAATAAAAATTACATAGTTGATTGCATGTTGCAAAATTATTTCTTCAATACTTGTTAAAAAAAGTCGAATTTCTTTCAACTTAATTTTATGGAATAAATAAATACGGAATAATAAATAAATTTTAAACATAGTTTCCAAAATCCCTTTTTGTTGTTTCAAATGTTTTCAAAAATTTCATAAGACTTTTTCGATATAAAAATTAATAATTTGGATGAGATTTATTAGAAATAACTTAGTTTCTGCCTGTATTGATGTGAGTCGATGTATTAAAGAATCTTATTGAATATCTACACTATGAAACAAATTTGTCCTCATTTTGTTATTTTGAAAAGAAAAAATATTTCGTGAACTATCTTATTATTTCTAAAATTAATAGGAAATTATTTTCTGCTCTAAATATTAAAGTATAAAATATTCAAAATATAAAAATATGAGAAATAGGAGAAATATTTTGAAGCTGGGTATAAAATAGGAGTACACAATTAATTAAAAGAAAATGAGAATTTTTTTTAATGTTTTATTTCCATATTTTACATTTACTTTTTAATAATTGATCACGTACAAACTGATGAGGATACAAAATTTTAAGTGTTATTTGGAATATTTTTTTTGTTATGCAGTTAGACCCCGATTTAACGAGTTCATCAAGACCAAACATTTTACTCGTTAATTCGGGGTTATTCGTTATATCGGTGTCCAAACAAAATAAAAAAATTTTGCATTTGCGTTTTGGAAATTCTATAATAAGCATCTATACAAAAAATATCCACAATTAGAAATTACGCCCTTTTTATTCAACAGTTAAAAATACTATTAGGGTGTTATTACGCAGTAGTTAATTGAAAATTTTAAAACACTGACTAATAGATGTTTGGCAATCTTTTTGATTTCTGACTCGAACGAGTTTTTTTTTCTTTTTTCGATTTTATTTGGTTTTGAAAATATTGTGTCATTTACATCATGCTACATAATGTATGTTTTCACAGTTTCCAAACAATGTAGACAAGAGGTACTTAAACTTTTTTTCTGCTGGGTCGCAAACATATGTTAATTACTTCACGCGTGACGCAACATGAGGATAAATGGGGGAAGGGGGAAGGAGAAATGCTTTAGGACCAAGATAACATGGGAAATTTAAAATGTAGAAAATTGATTAAAATATTAAAACTCCCCTGTTTCGGTTTTTAATTATTATTTTTTAAATTTTTCATTTTTGTCACTATCACTAATTTAGAAGCATCTAAGAAACACACCTTCGCAATTTTACTGCTGTGATATTACCACTGACAAAACAATTTGTTGATGTTGTAAAGATTATTCAAGAAAACTTATTGATCACCTCTTGAAAGAGATCGAGGAAAAGTGTCATTGAATGATTCCTGTTTATTGGTATTTTTTAAATACAGCACTTTCGTGACAAATCAAACAATTACTGATCCCCATGATTGTTTTTCACCACAAAATAGTCAACCTCCCAATCGTCTTGAAACGATATATTTTCTTCGAATATTTTTCTCTTGCAAGATAGTTAAAAATTAGTTTCACCCATAAAAATGTAGCTACTCTACTGTTGTATGTTATCACTAACCGTAACCGTACCAAATAGAAAAATAATATCAATTCGTATCCGTACTACACCGACAGGAAAAGCAAAATTGATGTATTTGATTTCTTGACAAAGAATTTTCCACCAAATTTTTAATACAATGTTCGTAAATAAGTAAATTTCTCAGAGCATGGCCATGACCGGGCCACTTAAAAAAGCTCGGTGGGCTGCAGCTTGAGTATATCGCTGATGTAGATAATTAGAATTTGTAACACTTTTGATAGGAGTTTCATCAAATTTACTATTCATTTTACGTCAAATCAATTAACTTCTCAACTTCAGTTGCATAGATCGGCAGTCCGTCATCAAATCTAACATAATCGTTGAATCATAAGATATCTCCTTCGTTGTGGAGTGGAATGAGATAAAAAACAATTTCCTGTTCTATTCAAAATTCATACGATAGATTACACTCATGACTCATTGCACCTGTAAAATCTAATTAAGTTCTGCACACATTACATTCCCGAAGTTTACTGCGTACTAGAAAGTCTTTTGCTGTTCCAGGCAAAAAGGAAATCATTCAAAAAAAAATTCTAATATTTTCTAATACAAATTAAAATAAATATTTTAATATTAATTATTTTAAGCTGTTGAAATAATTCATTAGTTCGAGTTTTATCATTCGTTAAAGAGGGCTTTCTTTTGCAATCATTTTAATTGAAGAATGAGAAAAATTCTTTAAATAGGGTTAGGTAAATAGGGGTCTGACTGTTAAGAATTTTCACCTCAGGTGATCATAAATATTATTAAATGCTTTATGTGGTGTAGTTTACTACCCTTTTGCATTAAATGAAAAAAACTTGAACTCAAGAAGAAAATCTTAAAATTTCTCTAATATATATAATTGCATTAAGAATCCTTTCCTTAACCTGCTACGAATAACAGACCAATTACCCTTGCCAGCGCAATCTGAAATGTGATAAAATGCATTATACATTTTTGAATAATGAAGTTCCTAAAGTAAAAAAGGGTGATAAATTTTCATCGGACAGCTTACAGTAAACAATATTCTACAGAAGACCAGTTTTTTTATTGTCAGTCAGTGATGGGTGGTTTTCAAGAATGACTGCCAAGGAAGACTACTGCTTTCTTCCTTGATATGTCGTCTGCCTTTGATAGAGTGTGGACACATTAACTTAGAACATTAATGCATCAATATGATATTAGAAGATAAGTTCTTATTTAGATAAATGACTTCCTTAGGAACAGGAAAGTAAGAGTGTGATATAAAACGGATGTTTATCTAAGAGAAAGAAAATACTACAGGTTTTCCTCAGGGATCCGCATTAAGCCCCTCTTTTTTCTCCTTTATGTAAATGATATCTATACCAATATCAATAAGGGCACTAAGGTTGCCTGCTATGCGAACGGCATTGTGATTTGGCACTCTTGCAGGGAAATTGATATTTCAGATACAAAGCTACAGCATCTATAAATGGAATTTTAAAGCAGACACAGAGTTTAAAATAAAAGATCAACGTCAAAAAGACAACTACCTGCGTCTTTACAACGGATAGGAAGCTCAGATCCCAGATGGATCTAAAGTTATGTGTTGAGGGTGAACTTATTGAGAGGACAACATGCCCAAAATATTTAGGTATCATCCTAGATGCTGAACTAAAATTTACCGAACACGATAAGACCTGTGCAAACAGGGTTTGAAAAAATTAAAGATCATTAAAAACCTTTATAGTACAGACTGGGTATCAGGCCTCAAGAGATTAAAGACAACATATACTTCACTTATAAGGCCAGTTATGGAATATGCCTCTTCTATTTGGACACATGTTGCTAAGACTACACTAGAAATTAGATAGTTTACAGGCAAGAGCTGCAAAAGGACATTGCTGGGCTGTGTTCTCTGCTAACAACTTAAAGGTCGTAAAGGAATATGGTCTTGATATGCTAGAGAAAATAAGATTATAACGATCAAATTTACAAACAGAACTAGAAGTCGTATACCTGGATGTATTACTAAGAGAACCTGTGAAAATTATACTAGTAACACAAGATTAATAAGATCATCTCCTATGCAATTTGAAAGTGAAATTAGAATACACCTTGGGGTTGAACACAACAAATTTTCTATTTATTAGAGACCTTTTTTATCTTCGAGGATTCCTATGAATGCCACAATTGTTACAAGTATATTAGAGCCAAGTTCTAAGACAGCCTCAAGGTCTTTTGCCATCAAGGCAAAATGGCTCATACAGACGGTTCTTCTGACGAAACATTCTCAAATTGAGGTTCGGGGTATTTATGACCACTCCAAGTGATGAAACCTACCGACGAGTTATCGGTGTTGGTGTCATTTCCTCTTGCTTTACTTGTGAACTGCGGGCGATATTTGAGGCTCTTGATTTATTTGAGACTCTCCCTATTCTGGAACAAGTTAAAGGTCTCGTCATTTTTTATGACACAAAAGCATACTTCCAGGCAATTCTAAATGGAGGTTCATGGATTACTGAAGAGATTTGTTCTTACCTGTTTTGATTACGGGAGTTAAATGAAGTCTGATTTTTCCAATTGTTGCCTACACATGTTCACATTACATTTAATGAAAATGCATAAACTGTCGAAAGAGGCTAGAAATCTGAACAATGACAACTTTGTCAATGGTACCTTATTAGACGCAAATGCTGTCGCAAATTTCAAATTGAGAGAGATGACCATTCCTGTAAAACATCAACTCTGTAATATAACTCGAGATCGCATTATCACAAAAACCATTGCTAGGCTAAGAACAAGTCATTACAGAGGAATGGAAAATGATAGTAATGGCAGAGAAACTAATTGAAATTATGATAATTGTTTAGATATAGAGCTAATTTTCCTGATCATGTTTTTGACTGTCCAGCTATTCTTACTGCTCTAAAAGAAAAAGAGGCCCTGTTTAAGTCAGAAAACTTCTATATGGGTAATATTGAACAGATTTCCAGAACAGTCATCTGGGCCCATGAGCCCTGGGCCTGATTTGGTCCCATCAAGGACATGACATCATCATCAAAAATCCTTTCAGTTTAGTTACGTGAGGACACATTATCCTAATTGCCACGATCTTGAAACCGTGACCGGTGTTGTTTCCTACGAGTCCTGGTGCCCTTATAAATCCAACTATTAGAATAATTAATGCTTATTAAACCTATCGAGGTTCAAAGTAAGTTATACAAAATATATAATTATGCCAAATTATTGGTCATTGAAGATTTTTTGAAGTTATACTTCTTATTGCGCGTTTTGGGAAAATGAGGGTAAATTTTTAAGATGCCCTAATATTTTAATATGCCACTTTCTTGGTGCTAGGGGACTGATATTTGGGGGTTTGTAATAGCTATTGTTATAAACCGTATCTGTTGGGACGCATCCCCCTCCCACCTCTACAGCTATTTGGCCAATATCTCGACACTCGAGCCTGACAGTTCATTCGGACCTGGCTCATTCGATCTCTCTGTAACTGCTCTTCCAGTTATTATAACTTCATGCTCATAGAGCTATTTCTTCCATAGTTTTTAATTGTTTTAAACTTTTTAAATTTGCTTAAATTCACAATATCTTGGCTCCGGTTCGAGTCTTGGACTTGAGATTTGAACCACCTGTTCCACTCGTCGAGACCCATCCAGTCATTTACCTCATTCCCATTGTGTAGGCACGGGAGGCTTAAGCACTAAAATATCATGCTCCCATGTTAATCCTATGGGGACTGGAAAAATCCCTCTTCTAGGAATTGAGCTTGGGACTTGATTTTCGGAGATTGGCCATATTTTCGTATTAGCGCGAGCTTTACGTGGAACCTTTGGCTGGTCCGATTGACTTAAGGTTAGTATCGTTCAACTCTGCTCGTGACCGCCTTTCGTTCTTAGCCCAGCTTGCCCTGCTCAGAATTTTTTGAAAGATTTTAATCTTGTTACGCCAAATAAATATAACTTCTTACGTGCGTACATAAGTACACACAGACACAATTTTTAGTGGTGTGGTCTTCATCCAGTCTGACAATGTGACCTGACCATTTAATTCGTTGTATTCTTATGAAGTTAACAATGTCAGGTACTTTATATTATTGCTTAGAGCTCGTAATTTGATCTTATTTGCCACGTTCAATTTTCCTGAATTCCAGCAAAAAAATAATCTCAAAGTCTTCACATTTTGATATATATATCAAATATATATTTGATAATTATATTCTATAATTAAGCAAAAATTTGAAATTATATGAATCCTAGAATACATATATATAATATATATATATATATATATATATATATATATATATTTTATATTATATATATTATATATATATATATATATATATATATATATATAAACTTTGAATTTTTGTTTATTTTATTTGGTTTTTCCTACCGAGTTGCAAAGGGGGACGGTTGGCGCCTTCAAACTAGTTTAACCCCACCTATTCGGTCTTAAGTCCGAAATTGCTTTCTGACTCGCTAGGTTCTTTTGTATAGTTCCTTTTTTTGTATTTTTCTATAAATTCGATCTTTATGTTTTGCTTTTATAGTTTTATTACGTTATTTCTTGTTATGTTCATTATCTATTATTTCTGGTTTTTGATATATTACACAAATTTCTTTCATATACATATATATATATATATTAGTATATCGAGAGTTTTCTGACTTTCAATGCATAATTCCTAAAAGGCAATGACTTCTAATTCTCATGTTTGTATCGGCTTCCATAATAACCGCTTTCATTTTAGAAGAGCAATAATTACATAAAATACAGATTAATTGTAGAGTGTACCTCAAAAAAAAAATTTTTTTTTCTGAAATTCTACAGAATTATCTATAGTAAAATATTTATCTTTATTTTAAGTTTGCTTAAAAAGAAACAGGAGTTTTTTCAAACAAATTTCCTTACTTTTTTTTTAACATTGACTTGTTGGTTTGATTTTTAACTTTATAACATCTACACTGGTTTAAACTGAATTAGAAAAATATTTATTTAACTGCAATATAAATAAAGTTTTTCGGACCTAAAATTTTTTTTAAATTCCTATGTGAATAAATTGATTAGTGGGAAGTTTTCTTCAGCTAATTTAATATAACAGAGTTGTGTTGCCTTTGGCTATATTCTGCAGAAATTTATGAAACAGGATAGTCAGAGTTTTCTGAGATTTAACTTAAGTAATTGGATTAGCTAATACAGTTTCCGTCGCCGAGTAAGAATAAAAGGTTTGAGTATAATGCAATTAACTACATATCATATAGAGTTCAAGTGATTCTAAAAATATCAAAAATTTTATTCTTATTTTTTTAAATGCTATCTTTAAAATTTGCAAAAAATTAATGCTTACATCTATTTTTTAGCTGATAAATCTAACAATAACTGATTCAAATTTAGAACATTATGTCAAATCGATATTGTTCATTTTATGTTCATGTGAATTTCAGAACACCGCTTTATTCACCGCTAACTGAATCAGGTTTTGAAGCCTTGAGTTAAGTACCTAAATTGAAGTGAAACCATTCTGTAGGTTAAAACTTCATTTCACCTCTATTTGTTAACTCCGATTACTAAACTGCGAGTTTTCCACTTTGTGACAGGGCTTTATCGGAATTACTTCTATTAATCCTTTTGGGATTTCTTTGGAGCCAGAATGGCAATTCTTTCCAACCAACCCCAAAAGAGAGCATGGTTATGCAGATTAAAAATCATATTTATTGGAACGTTAGTATTCGTGGGGAGCACTAGGTGACGCTAAATGAAGCGCTAAGTAAGCTAAGTGAAGTGAGTTAAAGTTCTAGGGAAGAGAGTTGGTGCATGCTAGGTGTTCTGTGAATCGGTCTAATAGTGCCAGTGCAGATAAGCAAAAGTGGGTCCTAGACCAGAACAGTATTGCCTTAGCAAGAGCGTCAGATGGAAGGATAAAATGGATGATTTAAGGACCGTAGCTGTTCGCCAAGGAAATAGCGGTAAGCCTGTATGTTTAAGCTTTAAGAATAGAGCGGATATTATTATCCTGGTCATAAGCCTCCTATTCTAGTGTTGTTGTATTGTATATAAATTAAGATCATAATAAACTGTTTTATTATGGCAGATTTTAGTGGCATCGCAGACGTAGGGCGCATGGATGGTGGAGAGAGGATATCCCCAACGGTGGGGATATCACAGCTTTATTATTCAAAAAGACCCTATGACTGCGCTTAGTGCGTAAACGCTGTTAAATCTAACCAAGCTTTGTACCCGTACAAAGTTGTCTAACCCACCGCTATAACTCTCTTACTCTGGCTCTCGGCCCCTGTAAATGGCATGTCTTCATTGGCATTAGGGCTCAAACTCATGATTTACCGCCAACGAGTTTGTAACAATAGGATACCGTGACACCGTGGAAATTTAGAAGATTCAAGTAAAATTTACGTAAAACAAACCCACCCCCCAAAAAAATTTTATTTAAAAACTTTTTAAAAATTTAATTTCTCATAGTCTTTTGTGTGAGGTTTTACTCCATTTAAAATACATTTAGCATTGTAATCTATTTCGTTTTTATGTTATGTTGCTACAGTTCTTATTGAATGGGATTACCAGTCGAGATTGTAAAACAACGATTTTTATTGAATCAAGTATTGAAATATCTTCATGATCACCATTCATCAGGAACGAAATCCTAACTATAGGGAGTCTCGAAACCAGACCAATAATAATAATGATTAACTTTAATGATATTTAAATCCGTTAATAACAGAGATAAGTAGGTTCTAAATCTAGAATAATCCTAAGTAGTAATCGTACGTAAATCCATTAATTTAAAAATCGTCAATTTTAATCACAAAAGGATCTTTTAAAGGATCTTTTTACCCCTAGGGCTACAAAACCACTCCTTCCACTTACAATCTCAATATCCTTAGTTGTAATTACAATCTCAGTATTCTTCCTGATTCACACAGCTTCAGTTAACATTCTATAGCTATTCTAATCTACATATATCCAGGTTTCTTCACAAATCAGTCCATATTATAAATTTCCCTAGAGGTTGGTTTGAAAAAGCGAGGAGAATCTGCTACACTTCTTATTTTGAAGAAAATAATGATAAAAATATACACTCATGGACAAAAAAAAAATAGCGCACCAAGGAATAATTGCGGAATCGTAACGAAACTTGGCATGAAGGTACATGTCGGGAAGATATACAAATGATTAGAATGCGAATTACGTATAGCCGGTAAAGGGTGTTTAACGTCATTCTCCGTGGAGTATTAAACAGGTGACCAAAGCATGTTTGAGTGTGCTGAATCATTTGTAAGGCTGGTAGACTCCATTACGCCCTTTTTGAAACAATGAACGTCGAAGTTTGTGACGGGGAGAATCATCGGCATAATGGAAGCTGGGTGGTCAGCTGGCGGTACTCGTCAATTTTGGGCCCCTCTATTTTGTTGTGAGGAGGTGTTGGGATCAGTGTATTCGAGAGATGTCATTTACACGAAGACCAAGCTCAGGACGCCCTCGACAAACCAGTCATCGAGAAGACCACCACATGGTAAGAAATGCACGCGTACAGTCTAATGCTTCATTGGCAGCCATCCAAGCAGAGGTAGCACATTCACGACTGGACCCTGTGTTTTCTCGAACCATTCGAATATAAACGATTATGACTGAACGATATTTGGGATCGCGACGCCCATTACGTGTTCTGCCCTTGACACCCACCCATCAACGCTTTCGTTTGGAGAAACTGGACTGCAGCGGAATGGAACCAGGTCGTCTTTAGCGATGAATCCAGATTCAATCTCAGCAGTGATGACAATCGTGTGTGGAGACCCCGTGGTGAACATCTCAATTCTGCCTTTGATTTACAGCAACACACAGCTCCCATAGCTGGTGTGATGGTATGGGGTACCAATGCCTACTATACACGGTTACCACTAGTATTGATCCGTGGTACCATGACAGCCCAGCGGTATGTACATGACATCCTGCAACCACATGTGTTGCCACCCATGCAACGGCTCCTACGAGCCATTTTTCAACAAGCACGATGGAAGCTCGGCCTCACACGGCAAGGGTGTCACCAGACTGTCTCCGTACTGTTACTACCCTTTCCTTGACTTGCCCGATCCCCACATTTGTCTCCAATCAAGCATATCTGGGATCATTTGGGACGGTGAGTTGGGCATCCCACGAGTTTGAATGAATTAGAGGCAAGGTTACAGCAAATATGGAACGGAATGTCTCAAGACATCATACAGAACTTGTATGACTCAATGCCCGATCGTATCGCAATGAGCATTTGCGCTAGAGATCAATAGAGTATTAAATCCACCGTTCTTTTGCATTTTGCTCTGAAATAAATTATCCTTTTCTTTGATTTTCTAATCGTTTACTTCTATCAAAGTAGTCATTAGGTATCTAAAATTTAGTTTCATTTTGGCGACTCCTTCTTGGTGGGCTAATTTTTGTCCATGAGTGCAATTGAAAATCCACGAAATAATGAAATTGTACCATTAGAAAAAAAATTAGATAATCAGCAGCTACAATATTTTTTGTATAGGAAAAAAGTCTCATACCTATACCTAGACTCATACCTCAGACCTATTTTTAATAACAGTGTAATTAATTAAACAAATACATTTCGATCACATATACTTCCAATATTGCCTGATATATCCATTACACACTTTGAATAACATTTTAAATTTCCTTCAATTCTTTTCTCTCCTTCTTTCAAATCTTTACAAAGGATAATTTGACGTATTTTAATACAGGTTCATTTAACTACAGATAATACATATCTACACTCAAATGCTACACTTAGGTTGAATTAAATTTTGATATTTAAGTTAAAAGGAATTCATCCAATAAATGATTGTAAGTTGTCTTAAGTGGCAATCTATATTCAATTTTCCGAGAAAAAGAAAGATTCTTTGGAACAAAAAGAAACACCTTTCGAAGATTGGCTTTTGGAACAAAAGATTCCAAATCACAATTGTGTTATTCCTGGAATTGGCGTTGCTTTAATCAGATTCTAGGCAGGTATCTGACTGAGTTCTCGATTCGTATTCTTCCTCTTGAATTTAAAATTTACTTTGTTTCCTTCCTGGATAAATAAAAGAGAATCTCTCGGGGAAAGAATTAAAGTATATCAAAAAATAAATGTTCTTCCCAAGGATTTTACTGTAGAACAGGAAAGAAAAGACTAGAGAACTCTGAATAAAAATTCATTTTTTTTTCTCGCTTGCATATTGTAAATCCGAAATCCGATTTCAAAAAGATCATTCGAATGATTCACTTCCTCCTTACATGTGCATCGTTTTTTGATTTAAAAAGATAAATGGAACTGGGTTTTATTTTTAGGTCCTGCTTATTTGATTTTAACTGTGTATGAGCTTATTCGAGCATTTCATTTTTTTTCCCCAAGAGCATTCTGTTTTATGTTAAAAACAATTTTAAAAACATATTTATAATTTTTTAACACTTTATATGTATTTTTCGATTTTACAATGATAATTTTTTTTAAAAAAATGCATAAATCTAACATGTATTCACAGTTTGTCTCTATTTTATTATTCGAACATTGTATCTTACACGGTTTAAAAAAATTCTCTTCTAACTTTTAAAATGCAAAATAATGAAGCAATTGTATTCGAACTTGAGATTACTCAATTTCATTGAAAATTTAACCATTTACTTCATATTTATTCATATTGTTGGTAAATAAAACATGTGCATGTGTGAGTTATTTTAATATTTTACCCAAGTAATAAAATAATAAATTTTAAAATAACTCATCAGAGAGAGAGAGAGAAAGACAGAGAGATTGCAAATAGAAGGCTTGAAACAAATACATCGATCCTAACGTTGTATAATTTATCACCATTCTCAAATTCATTATCATCTTTCAATCGCTTTAGGTAAAGTATTAATATAACAACAAATATTGCAAATAAAATGGTTTGAAGCAACGAACAGAATCATAACGTTGTCTAATACTTTTTATATCTATAAGGCTTTTTGTTAAAGATTATTGAGTATTGACCGCATAAAGTCAAGTGGTTATCTCCTTCTTAAATAGGATACATTCTTAAATTCTTTATTATTTTTAATTGTTCTATCAGAAGTATCCAAATAACACATCAGACAGAGAGATTGAAAATAGAATGACTTGAAGCAAATAACTCGATCACATAATGTTATATAATACTTTTTTTTATATTTATAATGTTTTTTTGCCAATTAAGTTTGGGTATTGACCACATACAGTCAAGGATATCTCCTTATAAAAACGGACACCCTTCTCGAATTCGTAACTATGTTTAATTTGCTTCAGGGAATGTATAAAAATACTCATCAGATTGCAAGTAGAATAGCTTAAAACAAAGAACTGGACAACATAGTTCGAAATACTTGTTTTATATCAATATTATATTTTGCAATGAGTATTGAGTATTGACCACACATACATTCTAGAGGTAAATTCTTTATTAATAAAGGAATAGCTTTTTTTTCAAATCAATTATTATTTTTCAATGAATAGATTTTTGAAATTTTCAATTTTTTCCCCCTAGGGAAAGTATTAATAGACAACATCATAGAGATAGATTGCAAATGTAATGGCTTCAAGCAAATAACTCGATCATTGAACGTTATATTAATAATTTCTTTTTCTTAATGACTTTTATTGACTACATACAGCCATGAGGTAATCTTATTAATAAAACGGACACCGTTCTCAAATTCTCTATTACCTTTGAATCGCTAAAGGGAAAGTATTAAAACAACTCTTACAAACGCAAATAGAATGGCTTGAGGCAAAGAACTCGATCATAACGGTGTGTTATGCATTTTATATCCATATTGAAACTATTTTATACGTATGTTTATTGGTAACGGTTATTGAGTACTTACAGTAAAAAGGTAAATTGTATTCAAGCGCATACTATTCTCAAATTTATTATAATCTTTTACCCTCTCCAGGGAAGTATTTAAATAACTTTAGACACTGTAAATAGTATATTTGAAGCAATGTACTCGGTCATAATGTTATGCAATACTTTTTATGTAATTTTTTTTGCTTAAGATCACTGATTATTGACCATATACAAGGTGTCCGGGTTTACAGTATCCAAAAGTTATGGCTCATTATTACGGAACTACTCCTTAAATTCTAATAAGCTCTTCATCCGTGGGTTGGAAATCCCTCCGATATTTTTTATCTCTAGTCCTATTGGCTGTACATGCACACATTATTCAGTACTCACAGATTATAAACTTGCAACACTGACTTCATTAGTAAAGATGTGGACGCCACAGTAAAAAGTGCAGTGTGTACTTTGGTTAACGAAATTTCAATCATTCAAGCGTGCATAGCGACGTGTTCGAACTGAATGAAATTCCGATTCTCCGATATCAAAATCTATCCACCAATGAGAAAAAACTTTAAAGAAGACGGGAATTTTGACAAGCTGGCAAGTATCCTTAAGTTTTCGTGATAAAAGACACTGTTGATCATGTGCGGGATTCATATTCTAGGAGTCCTGATAAAATTACTAGGCGAGCCACAGTAATGACATCCAGTGCTGTTCGAACTAGTCGCTGTACACGCGTGTGCCTGATTGAAATTCCGTTAACCAAATTACGCACTGCATTTTTTGCTGCGGCGTCCTCATCTTTACGAATGAAATCATTGCAACAATTTTATCACCTGCGATTGCCGAATAATGCGCGCCCGTGCGGCCAATCGAACTAAACCCAAAAAATCTTGGAGGGGTTTCCAATCCACAAATGAACAGTTAATTACTTTCTGATGGGTAGTTACGTAATAAAAAGCCATAACTTTTTGATACTTTAAGCCCAGACACCCTGTATAATCAAGAAGTAAACTCCTTGCTAAACTAGATACCGTTTTCAAATTTAATTGAAGAAAACTATTCAAAAAGAATTAAATTTAGTCTTATCAATAAGAGAATCTCTTTTCCATTTTAGAAGCACCCCTTATAAAAGCTAGATCACAATAACTCCTTTGTGACTCTATTGATGGATCACAGATGTATATGAATTCTTTTCTGAGGCTTCAGAAAAGAAAAGAATGGTAAAGGTTCTGTCCTCCCAACAAAGCAGACGATTGAATCTTCCAACTGAAAGGAAAATTTCTTTATGATAGTACATTCTCTGAAGTGTAGTAAGGCGCTAAGTAATACAGTTTGTCAGTCTATATCATTACAAATACAATAGTTTATACAAAACAAATGGCAGTTATTCAGAATGTATTGTTTCTTAAGAAAGAAATTGAGTTTTTATCACAAATAATGTTTTGGGGATAATTAGAACTTTTCGGCTTTATTTAGAAATACTATATAGTAATGCGATGATAAAGTAAAAGTATAATAAAATATAACTAATACATACACGCACACACAAAAGCATGAATTTAAAAAAAAGACTGCCAAAAGTGATTTATAAATACAAAAATTTGTAAGGTAGAAAATAATTAATGGGAAAAAAATTAGACCTAACAAGCAAACCTATATAACATATAAATAATGTATTTAAAAATAATTATTTGTAACATTTTAAACAACATAGTCATACTACAAACAAGAAAACAACTTAAGTGTTTACCAAACTACAAACTATCAAATTAAAAGTTCCTAATTAAAACGTGTCATTGCAAATTACCACTGCTCATTATGAAATTCTGAATATAAAAAATATTTTACGTATATTTTTTAATAAATATATTTATTAAAAAATCCTGTGAATAAAAATGAGAATCATCCTTTAATGTATAGTACACTTACTACGCACAAATCTATAATTAAATGAATTTATAAAATATAATATGAAAAAGTAATGATTTCGTCGAACTACAGAATTGCAGTGCAATTTAATTTTACCTGTTTTGTTAATCATTCGAAAATGGTTATTCCACATTGATGCCTTTCTACCACAATGTGCACATTGGTGTATTGATATTCATTGAGATGGACATTGAAGTATTGTCCATTGATTATTTATTCTGCTAATCATGTTCTATTCATATTATTAATCATTGTTTTATCGTCAATAACAAAATCGTTCATTTGAATTTTTTTCTACTTCTTATTTCAGTCTGAAAGAAATAACGTACCATGTTAAATATAATACCTATGGCAAACAGTATCTAAAGCTCAATAAACAATTGCTAAATGTTGTATTATTATACACTCTTTGATATAAATTTCGTTCCCCCAGAAAGAGTTCTCAGAATAAAAAGAAATTTTACATACTTAAGTAGAAGGTTGATGTAAGTAAGCGATTACAAAATTTAAGCAAAATGATTATCCATTATAGAAAACGTTACAAATGGATGGAGGTTTTAATACCTTGTTGAGGGCCACATCTAACATGAATGCATGATGCGATACGATGGGGAATTAAGGTATAGAAGTCTCGCATGGTTTTAGTGACACCTTGTTGCACAGTTGCTGTAAACGGGCTTCTAATTTGATCAAACTCGTAGGATGTCCAACTTGATGTCCTAAATGATCCCAAATATGATTTATCGGTGATCAATCTGGGGATCAATCAGGCCAAGTAAATGTGGAAATATAGTGGTGATAGTCCTGTAAAACCTTTGCTGTGGGTGGGTGAGAATTATCTTGTTGAAAAATGACTCCTGGATGCACTGCCATCAATGGCAACACTTGGATATTATGCCATGGTGATGTGAATAAATATTTGGGGAAGGGATCATATGCGGTGCACGATGTACCCCCCTCATCACACCAGTTGGACAGGAATATGCCGTTGTACAGTGAAGGCTGAATTGAGACTTTCACCACGGCATCTCCACACTCGCGCACGATTGTCATCATTGCTCAAATTGAACGTGGATTTGACGGTGAAAACGATCTGATTCCATTCTGCTACAGTACAATCCTTTCAACTGTTACACTACTCCAAGTAGAAGCGATGGTAAGTGGGTATCAATGACATTGCACGTAAGGGTCACGTATAAAACACAAAAAGGCGAAAATCATTGAATGGTTCACTACCTTATTCTTCGTGGATTTCACAAGTAAAAATAATAGAATTAACAACACGCGAGAAGTGAGGAAATATTTGTTTTGAATTTGCCTCACTGAAGGATTTACAAATTGAAGTTACGGGGGGAAACAATAGAAGATATTTTTTGACATCAATATATACCTACACATTATGTCGAAATACTTTTTTTCCCGTTTCGGTAGTTATACTCTAGAAAAAATACCTTTCGCCTAACTAAGAAGGCAGAAAGTTCGATTTAGCAAAATATTTCGAGCTAGTGTAACATACCTGAAGTTTTGAAAAATAGACTTTTAGATGTACTATTATGTACTCTTCGGTGAACAGAATAGTAGAGCTGAGGCATAAATGTCAACTAATTATTATAAATTAAGAAAATTCAACCATCGCGATATAAACAAAGTTTCCATCATAAAAAATATTTACATCTTCCAAAAAGGATGCTTTGCTTTTTTGATATAGCACAATGAATATGATCTATTTTCATGGACTGTCTTTGCCCCCCTTTCCCCCAAAAATACTAATTTAGATGAGTGTATGATTTTAAATAACTGTCAGTGCGATAAAGTTAAGCATATTCCCTTAATTGAGCTAAGTTTTTATGGTCCTGCAGAAAGAGTATGAGTTAGGAAAGTTTGAATTGTTAAATTTGTTCGTAGAAAACACTAAATTGACAAACAAGCTTGAAAGGAAAAACAAACAGCATAGATACTAGAAATAGCAAAGTACATTGAAAGACACTCTGGAGACACAAGAATCGAAACATACTGACACCAAAAAAAAAATATATAGGGACATTCTGATGTATGTGATAATGATAATGATAATCATCAATTTAAACATCGGGTAGAGCATCAGTAAACGTGGAAAACAAGATTAAAGCTAAAAACTATGTTATCGTTCAGGGAGAGTTAGGAAGTCTAATCGAGAAACAACTGCGATCTCTTCAACTTTCCTTGAAATTCAAGAAGTGATAAAGGGGAGTCGGAAAAACCTCTATACCGACAATGTTAAATTGGCTGTTTTCGATGTACCTTTTCTCACAATTTGTTAAATGTGCATGCTTGAAATTTTTAATATAATTTAAGTAAGCCTTTTTCATTATACTGAAATGAGTGCGACATTTGGCTCATTTTGCGCATATGAAAAATTTGCAAAAAAATAAACTTTTGAGTTTTTATACAAAAAGCTCTTTTCAATATATATTAACCATCATTATAAATATGTCATAAAAAAACTTACATACCTGTGAATATTAGTTCCCCAGAAAAGGAACATCGAACATCACAAATTTACATTTTGAGATAAAAGGAACTTTCATGTATAATTAATTTTACTAAAACATTCCTCCCCATATTCCGAATGATCTACATTTTTTTGAATCTCATCATCCTCTCTCTTCCTTTTAAGTCGTTTTTCTTTCCTAACTTCCTTTGTTTTTTTTTTTAAACATGAGTATTTAGCCTTTAACAGTATCTTTTTGTCGAGGCGCTCCATTGCCTGTACCAGGCTCCATATTAAATTTTCTCAACATTTCTGGTTTTGATACATTCCCCATATTAAATTATGAAATTGCATCATATGTACCCCATGATAATTCTTCTATTTGTACAAATATTTTCTTCGGTACACCAGATCATATCACGTTGTTTAACATTTCGTTGGAATTTTGTGTACCTCCATGTAAACATTTTTTTTTTTATCAATTCTGGATTAAATCTTCGATTTCCATTATTCATTCAACTTTTAAGCAAAAGCAAAATACTTTGTTTACATTTTTCGCCACTTAAATGGTCGTGGCCCGGTTTCAATGTCTGTTTAAAAGCAGGTTTTAAGGGCTTCTAATTATCCTAGCGGTTAAAGTAAGGTATTTTTAGAAAGGTTAAAATCTACACAATTGTGTGGAAAATGTAAAAACTTCAAAATTGTCATATTCAGAAAATTTTAGGTTTCCAACACCCCTAAATGACTCATATGTAGATGACGGAAATTTTTCTAATGGGAAGCAGTGGATAGTAGTGTTATACTTGTAACCAAAATATCTCTAAAAATGTTTGGTGCTGAAGCAAGAGATAGCACCATCTGGATAACTCGTATGAGATCAATAATACCCCAATTTTTAATCATAATAACCAATCAATAATTCAATCATCTTTTCGATCAATAATTCAATAATAACTAAATTTAAAGTACGTTCTTTTGAATAAAAATATTGGATAATTTGTTGAATTATGCTTATAAATAGGTCCACGCAAAGTGTTTATAACATTCAAAGCAAAACCTTTTTTTTTTTTACAATTCATTTTTTGTTTACTAAAGGCGAACATGTCGTCAAACAAAAACACGAAATATTGTAAGTGTTTTATATTTTGCGTAAACAATAGATATTTTGAATTAACAAGTTTTATAATTGCTTTTCATACACTGAGCTTCGCAGTAAGAGCAACTACCACATAGGGAAGTTAACCAATTGTAAGGTATTGACAAAAAATAGTGAGCATTTCCTATTTCTTAAAACTTTTAGACCGAAGTGGAAGGTTTTTTTTATTTCTATTTTTCTCTATCCTTTTACTTTGCTAGGTGAAAGACAATTTTTCCTGTGTATAACGAACGAAAAAGAAGATAAAATCCATCCCAAATTATGGATCACTGGAGGATTATGAGCTGTAATAGGATATATAGAGGGTTGTTATCCACCCACACATAAAAAAAAATCATAGAGTCCAAAAATCCCCAAATTTTATCTTGAAATTCCTTAATAATCTGCTTTTTTGTGATACTTGTTTCACTTAAACAGGATCAAAGGAAGTAATCCTAGAGTTTACAGTCAACAGGATGGATTTTGAACCATATACGGTCAACCGAAACGATATTGATGCATATATTCACTTTCAAAAAACAAAGATTTCATATACTTTGGCTAAATCTACGAGTACATAAGAATCATCGAAGAGCTTAGAAACTGCTTAGTCTTTTTACAAATATGTTATATCCCTTTATATTTACAAAAAAGTGCAAACATATAACTTTTATTAAAATTATTTCAGTAGTAGAAATAAATATCTAAGGGACATATATTTTAAGTGGAATGCTTTCAGTGTATAAATTTTTATAAGTTCTATTATATTGCGAAAATTGATTTTATCTATGTAAGGGAAATTAAATGCCTTTAGTAACAATAACCCTTACTATATTATCACATACGTAATTAGATTTTTCATTCAAATTGTTTGGAGTTCTATATATGTTTTCTGAACTCTCAAATCATTACAAAATACTTATTTTTAGTTCTATTAAAGTAAATATTTCTTGATTTGATATGATTGAAAATTTTAATATTGAAGGATTCACTATTCTGTTTGAAATACAATCTTCATGAATGTACACTTAAAGTACTAATGCCGGACTTCATTAAACTGAACAACAATCTATTGAAGAAAAATACTTTTAAGAGAGAGTTTGTATCTCATTATCATAGTGAGTATTTCTTTTCCTAACTTTCATACAACACCACATCATGATTTTCATATACCGTAAAATCCGTATAACGCGCACTTTTAACACAAAAAATAAGATCGAAATTTAGGGGTACGCGTTATACGCCGAGTATAAAAATGAGAGCTTTAAAAAAATTGAGTATTAAAAAAAAATTAGACTTATATATCGAAATACTGTTTACTTAAAAGAAATAACATACCCTATGAACTTTTATTGTTGGATAACATGAAAAGGCATTCTTTTTTTGCCATTTTAAGGCGAATAAACGTACACTGTTTCTTGTTACAATTAATCCATTCAGGCAATTTTCTAGGACCCAGTTCGCAACACTTAGGCCATTTCGTTACTCCTTTACGTAAAGCACATTTCTTCTTTGGCATTTTAATTACTGTCATTTCATTTTTCCCGTACTCCCTTATGGAGCTTTCGCCAATACCAAACATCCTTGCTGCAGCACGATTTCCATTTTCTTTTCGCAAATTGAATCACTTAGATCTTGAAACCGGCTTTGTGTTTTGCTTCGTTTACCAGGAACCATCTTAACTGCTCGCTGTTTGAAGCGTATTTAATATTATTCATAGTATTGCATATACTACAGACAGCGAGCGTAATAAGTTTCAGACTTATTCTAATTTATTTCAAAATTAATTGTCCGCCTCGTACATCACATGAAAGGGGAAAAGGAATCAATGTTTATAGAAAAGCGTGAGAAAAATCAAGCCATGGCGCTGATTCGGTCTCCCCCCCCCATCTCCCTTCCTGCGCTTAACGGTTGTATAATTCT
Organism: Trichonephila inaurata madagascariensis; assembly: GCA_019973955.1. Classification (NCBI taxonomy): domain Eukaryota; kingdom Metazoa; phylum Arthropoda; class Arachnida; order Araneae; family Nephilidae; genus Trichonephila; species Trichonephila inaurata. Next base: position 32,337 of record BMAV01000514.1, on the reverse strand, counting down.
AGAAGTATACTATTTTTTCAAAAGATAGTCTGGAATGATTCATCCAATAAATAATGACTTCAAAACATAAGAAAACTGCACACGTACATTTCAAATTTTTTCGTAAAAAAGGGGGTGAGCGTTACACGGCGAATATACATAAAGTTTATAAAAAATACAACTTGAAAGTATAGGTGCGCGTTATACGCCGGTGCGTGTTATACGCCGGATTTTAAGGTATATGTAGATCACAACACCTTAAATATTTTAATTTTGTTTGTAATAATGAGCTATTATCTAGATCTATGCTCTCTTACTCAGATTATTTCAATCCAATCAAGTTGGCACTTTGAGTTAGAACAAAGCCTCAATGCAAGTGTGAGCTTCACCATCAAATAATATATAAATAATCAGAAAAATGGTAATAAAGGAAGAAAACAGAGGATTGTAGATGTGATTGTGGATGATATTGCCACATATTGGTTCGTGCTAGCTGATCCCAAAGTCCGATTGCCATTTAAACTTTTGCAACTCTACTTTAGGCGGTATTTGAATCTTCAAGACAGATGATGGGTTGAATCTCGTCCAGATAAGTACACAATTTATCCCTACCTTTTAACTTGTCTGGCTTGCATATCGCGTAATCATTTCTAGTGTTTGACTGAATAAAAGTAAATTATTGCAATTTCGTGTTGGTAATAATTTCGAGTTTAATTCAGTGGCTTCTCCACCCATGCTGCTTTTGGATCCACCCATGAATTCAAACAATGAGCGAGATTATCGCCTCAACAAACATGAGGGGATCATATCGTGCCATGCTTCGACTTTGCATCAATAGGATTTTAGTTAAATTAAATTTGAAACAAGCAGTTAGATATGCATGACAACGAAATTCATGAGCACACACAATCGTGTGTTTTCCTTAGAAAGTGAAAATGTCACAAATTTGGGGATCAAATTAAATGTGTAAAATTATGCAAAAATGCAAATGAAATATCTGCTATTTATAATGCACATTGTTTATTTCCAAACATTCCTCTTTAATTGTTATTGTACGTTCATGATTTAAGAGGACATGTTACGATTTATACAAAAATATTTAATTTAATGGTTTTTACAATTTTTTGCTTATAACCAATGTATATGGATTGCCTAAAATAGATTTTGTTCACAAATACTAAAACATACTAACCATTTAATTTTTTAAAGAAAAATTTCGTAATTTATGATTTGAAAATGTTATTCCTTCTGCAATTATTGACTGAAAAACATGAAATTTGATTTTCAAGTACGTTAAGCTATGTATAACAAAAATTGTTATGAGTTTACTGCTGGAATGAATGATATACACAGAATAATTTTTTTTAAGAATATTTACTCAAAATTTCTTAAAATTTGTAAATTCTAAATTTAATTAATTTTATCAAAAAATAAGTATTGCTTTAATTCAAAAATATTAGGTTGGGGGGAAAGAAACCCATTATTTTTGCATGAAAATCAAGACTTTATTTAACATGCTTCCGATGGTCCCATCTGGGTCAAATATGCACCGTTCTGTTCTATAATTTGTTGCCATTTTAAAAGTAGCTTCATAATGCCTCTCGCATAGAAGTCTTGGTCCTTATTGGCGAAAAACTCTAGTAATCAACGTTCACAATCTTCTCTTGATCCCAATTTCTTATCACTCAGGAAGTTTTGCAATGCGAGAAAAAGGTGGTAATCGTTTGGTGCCGGGTCCGGACTATATGGTGGATGCATTAAAACTTCCCAACCAAGCTCCTAAAGGTTCTGGCGAACCACTACAGAAGAGTGTGGCCTGGCGTTGTCCTGATGGAACACAACATCTCTTCTGTTGGCCAATTCGGGCCATTTCTGGTCAATCGCTAGCTTCAAAACGTCCAGTTGCTTACAGTAGGGATCTGAATTAAGTGTTTGGCCATGCGGAAGCAACTCCTAATAAATGATTCATTTCCCGTTCCACCAAATACACAGTAGAACCTTTATGGTCGTTAATCCTGGTTTGGCCACCGTTTGAGCTGCTTCACCGCACTTTGACCACGTTCGTTTTCGAACAATATTGTAGTATGTTACCCATTTCTCATCCCCAGTCACTATCCGCTTAAGAAATGGGATGATTTCATTCCGTTTGGCCAGGGCTTCACAGATGGAAATTCGATCCATCATGTTTTTTGGTGTTAATTGGTGTGGCAGCCAAACATGTAGCTTCTTTTTGAATCCAACTTTGCACAAATGGCTTAAAACCGTTTTATGGTCAGTTTTTAGCTCCTGGGCGATACTAGGACTACTAACATGCCGGTCAACTTCGATTATTTCTGTGATTTTATCGACATTTTCGACGACGGACCTGCCTGTGCGAGGTGCATCTGTAATATCAAAAATACCTGAACGGAATCGACGCAACCAAAATTGCACGTAATTAGTTGTTACAGTATCGGCACCATAAACACCATTCACAATTTCAGCCACATGGCTTGCTTTTTCGCCTTTCTCAAAGAAAAACTGCAAAAAGAACCGAATTTTCTCTTTGTTGACTTCCATTTTTAACAACCTGTAACTGACAACTGAATGGGTCAAACAAAAAAAAAAGCAAAATAATTTTTTTTCGTGGGAAATGTCATCTTGACAACAAGCATAAAAATTGTTTGATCGATACTTCACGAGATATTGACCCTACAGCCATTTACCGAAAAAATAATGGATTTCTTTTTCCCCAACCTAATACATACTAAATTTGTTACATGCACTTTAACAATAGTTAAAACAAAATTAAAGCATTAGGCACAACAGAAAAAACGCGTAAGCATTTTAAATGAAAATAAAAGCGTTAATATTGTCTTTCTTTGATAAACCAATTTTAAGTTTTTATTTGTCAATAGGATGTGAATAAAAAGGAACATAAACATTATCATAGTTCTGATTTCCTTTATCTTAAAGCTTTCAAATTTTGCAAGATTATAGCGGATTATTTAAAACATACATAATCTAGGCTAAAAAAATTTCATTTCAATTTTTAACCGATTTTTGTCATTTGAATCGTACTCTGTGTCCCTTTAAAAATTTAAAGTAAACTGCACTGCATTTTTAAGTTCTTTTTTTAAGTATTAATTTATTTTTACAGAATCATGATACCAATTAAAAAGTCAAAAATTGTTAATTCAATAGCAAAAAGTAAAAAGGAAAGAAAAAAGAAAGGGGGAAAAGTAAAATCTTAATTCTTAGCATTAAATTTCCATGTTTACTTAAATTTCCATAAAAAAAGAAATAGAAGAGGAAAAAGCTCGTGATTTCCTTAATTGTTTTTGATGTTATTGAAAATATCCAATTTAATTGAACTAAAATACGGCCAGTTAGAATTTTTAATATCTAGGTAATTTTTTTTAGAATAAAAGACTTCAGTTGCATTTAAATGTTCTTTAATTTTCTTAAAAAAATATTTCAGAACTTTAAATTAGTAAGTTTTAATCTTACTTTTCTATAATATTTTGATATTTTTTTTTATTTGTAATTAAGATTTTTTTTTCCAATTTTCTTACATATAATTATGTGCACAGTTATTCCAGTGCAATCTAAATGTAAAAAAAAAACATTAGTAATTGAGAATTTATTGTTTTTCAATGTTCTAAATATATTTAAAAAAATATTTTTATTTCATTTCTTATGCATTGTTCCATTCAATTTAGTATGAAATTTAATAATGGAGAGTTAAAAAAAAAGAAAAAAAAAAGATTTTATAGAATTTGCGAGAGAGAACCTTTATTGTACCATTAATATTTATTTGATTAAATATATATTTCAAATTTTAAATTTGTGCAGAATATTTTGGAGTAATTTTCACTGTCTTGTAAATAATGAATGGGATCTTTAACAATTTTATTAATAGCTACAAACTGGAGAACTTTTAAATCCCTCTGTAAAATATATTAAAATTATTTATCCGAAAGTAGCAATTTAATTATAAAGCCATTATACTAACTCTTGGAAATTTAACACATTTTTTATGAATGTTGGTGTTATACTGTATGTCAAATTACACATGCACTCGAACGTCCACACACATATGCAGAATGTTATCAAAATAATGGAGACACCTTAGATTTATAAAGAATCTTTTATTAGTATGCTGTAAGACAACTTTCAGCATGTGTTGCTTGGATTCGCGAGGAACCGATTCATACTAGTGTGGAATAGTGTTTAGTGGAATATTATAAAATTCTTCATGGAGATAATGTAGAAGTTCTGGGGAGATACTGTGTGATTCCCCGTATTCAACGCTCTAAAATAAACCATAATGGTTCAATTATATTGAGGTCGGATGACTATATGGTACAAGGTAGATGCTTAACTTCATCCTAATGTTTATCAAACCATGAATGGACAAGTCCCACTGCATGGATAGGTGCATTATCATCCTGGAAAATTCCATCTCCTACAGAAAATAAAGTTTACATCACAGGATGAACATGGTAAGCTGTAATTTCTCTATAATTCTCTATTATTTCTTTCAGGATTATGATTGGACCAATACTAACCCATGACATGGCTACCCATATCATGATGGATCTATTTCCATGCTTGATAGTTGGAAGGAGACAGCCACGATCATACGCTTGTGCAGGTGTCTTCCAAACGTGCACCAGTCCTGTTGTAGGAAAAAGTGTGATAGACGATTTGTCACACACACACAGGCCATGTTACTTTCTTCCATTTATCAGTTAACCAGGTTTTGTGAGTGTAACACCACTGTAGAAGATGTTTGGCATTAACGGATAGGGCAAATGACTTGCGAATTGCTGCTCTTCCGCAAATGTTCTGTTTGTGAAAGTGCCTTCTAACTGTAATCATTGAAACTGCAGAATCCAGATGCTAATTGAACTTTTGCTGCAGTTGATCGCTTTTTTTATACATTACAATATACTATAATACTCTTCGATCTCTTTCATTAAGCCAGCGTTTCTCAAACTGTGGGGCATGCCCCCCTAAGGGGTCGGGATAACTCTACGAGGGGGGCCCGAGCATATTGAAAAATCGAAAACAAAAACTTTCTGACGTAATAAAAATAAAATACACACATTTTCACTGATATAACGCACTTATAAATGAATCCCTCACTACATGATGTATTCCATACTTAATTAACAAAACTTAGTTATGAACAAGTTTAATAATTACCAGTGACCCCATGCACTTGTCATATATAAAATTATATGCAAAAATAAACACTTATCTTAATGATTTGTACAGTTTATTATTAATTTTTTAACTGCTGATTAAAAGTTACTCCCAAATGTCACTGTTTCCCACGTAAGCGTGCGTATATTATGTATTGAGGGGGGGGGGAGAAAAGGAATAAATCAAATCCTCTGAAATAAGCAAATCCTTAGCAAACAGTGTCAAGGTCTTTTTATTGCATTTCAAGGCCTGGGGAGTAATTGTATGAATAACAGCACACAAAAAAGATCGTATATATACATCCAGGGCAGTTAATGCTTTGTCTGAGAAGATGTTTATATATGCCGGTGGCATTTAAGAGGTTAAAGTCGTGTTGTAGCTTCAGTGACATAGTATTATTGCATAGGAGGGAAGAGAAGAATTTAGAGGAAAGGGGACGCGATGAAAATTATGATTGAATATTGGGTGGCGAATATTGAAAGTTTGAGAAGCACTGCATTAAGCTTCTCTTTCCGTCCTCTATTTCGCTTATCCCAGCTTGTCTTGCCACTTTGTGTGTAGGCTGTCATGACTTTAGGCATCATATCTCTAGAAGCTCCTAAAAGTTGGGATGTTTTGGTCACATGTGCTCCATCTAGACTGGTTCCTATTAATAGCCCTCTTTGAAAATCTGAGATGTCCAAAACTTTTTGTTTCTTGAAAAAAGTCCATGACCTACAGAACTTCAATAACGCTGTCTGTCGCTGGATGTCACTGGGTACATGGCTTGCAAAGCGAGCCTCCAACCCATATATTCAATAACGCTGCCACATACTACCAGAATATATACATTTCTTTTTATATATAAGAAAAAACTGGTAGCTATTATTATATTTTAATGCTTTAGAAGCGCTTTCAAAAATATTAATTTTATTCACAGGCGTTTCCATTATTTGTTAACAAGCTGTATACACACACACGTATATATATATATATATATATATGCTGAAGTGCTATTAAATTATAGACACACTAAAAAATCTTGAGGCATCTGGTACCAAGCACTCACAATACAGTTTTGCAATACCTGCACATTGCGAGATGATAATACATCAGCACGGATTTCATTTTCCAAGTGAAACCACAAATGTTCGATTGGATTCATGTCAGCTGCATTCGGAAGCCAAAACATGTCTTGAAATTCTCAAGAATCTTTTTCATTAACTTCCCGGTTATTCGTATGATATTGGTAGCAGACCCCAAAACACGCATAGAATTGTGTTGCCATGAAAGGCCCTTGGTCTTCAGTGATATTCGCAATGTACTCAGACGTCATGCATGATACATCAAGGTGTACTTCATGAAAACATATCACTCACACCACAATACCGCCGTCACCCTTTGTATCTGGCTGATGTGTATCCGGTGCTAGGTATCCGTTGGAAATTGGCGCATATTCTCCCTACTCCATATGATTGATCAGCAAACTGTTTTAATCGGGCTAGGAGAATTTAATTCTTTGGTTCAATGTTCAATTGCAGGTATTGTTCGTGATGACGTGACTCGATTCGGGTGCCAGTTGCGTTGACCAATAAGCAGAAAGGTAAATTGCACTGTGTGTTGAGACGCACTGTGTGGGTAATCACTATTGTATTTGTTAGTAATGTAACGTCTTTGCTGGAAGCGTTTAAAACTCAAGTGTGGAGAATGTTGTGTCCTCTAGCGGCCGCTGTGTGGAACAAACTGTTGAAAGCAAACTGAACAGACATGAAACGAGAACTGTTGAAAGCAAACTGAACAGACATGAAACAAGAACTGTTGAAAGCAAACTTTACAGACTTGATACGAAACGAGGCGAGCGAGTGAGTGGCATGCGCGGTAGCAATTTGGTAGAAAAAAGTTTAGTTTGGAAAATGATTTAAAAAGATAAACGTTAAATTTATTGGCTGTCAAAAAAAGGAGATACTCTTGGAGTATAAAGTACTTGGAGTAAACATTGAGGAGATACTTGGCGTAGAGACTTAAAATTTAGAGAATTAGAGACTTAAAATTAGAGAGAAATAAATTTTTCTTTTATTACAGCCTTTGGCCGTGACGATTCATTTACGCTACGTCACAGTAGTATCAGCCGTTTTGTAGGTTTCAATCATGATAAACTACACTCTTCCTTGGAGTTAAAGCGAAGTGAAGAACAAACCACTGGCATGTGACATATCATTTCCATTTCGGTAAATACTCACAACGAATGCACCTGAGCAGCAAACCACACTCCCCGTTACTGAAATTAGTATTCTCAGATAATAAATCATAACGATTTTCCCATTATGTAATTGAACCTTCTATGTGTGAAAGAACAGCTAACAGACCCTTTACATAGTCTAATATCAGCCACGCATGCACCATGATTTTATCTCTGAGTGAACTCATTACTCTAGATGAGAATATATAAAATATAATGACTCTTCATTACAGTATATATATATAT
>BMAV01000514.1:0-24304 GCA_019973955.1 Trichonephila inaurata madagascariensis | reverse complement strand
GGGTAACTAATTGAAATAATTAACGGTTGTCCTGAAGGACTGGGCCCTAAATAAATCAAGAGCTATTAAAGATTAAATGATTGGGAATTATTACATATAAATGTAAAAGGGCAATCTTAAGGTAAAGGATTTTGAGTGATCTAAATGCACTCCCTTTTTTTATCAACAAAATATTTCTGAATACATAATTCATGACTTGAAAAATGGTTTTGGAATCTTTGTTTTCCACCCTTCATAATTTGGACTGATATTCTTAGCTCTTGAGTCAAAGTTCATTAGTTCTTAGTTGTTTTTTTATGACGTAGGTCACAAAAAGATTTTGAAAGAAAATGTTGTAGGGAAAAAAGCATGGTACAAGTTTAGATTTAAAGAGAGAGAAAAACCAATGTAATCAGAAACTAACTTTTATATATTTCTACCAAAATAAATAAATAAATGAATAAATTGATTTCCAGAAATATATACAAGAATTGTTATACTTCAAATTTCGTAAAAATTTTTAGTTTCAAAAAATCTTTATAAGTAAAACAATTTTTGTACTAAACTTAACTGAAATAAATTTGTTTCTTTCAATATATTTTATTTATTTCAAAACATTTCCATATAGTTATAGACATCGCCTAAATCTTTATAAGAGGACTAGATTGAATGTTAAAAGAGTATAATATTAAACATATTTGGGGAGGATATACTATCAATACCTTGTTCATTTGCAAGTTTAAATCTTAAAAATCGAAGCCTCTAACAAAATTGTCATAAATATCTTAAATACTTTTTTTCAATGTCTATAATTTTCTAAAATATCTACATTTAACAAAACCCGTAATAGCTCACCCATTTTTCAGCCTTTATTGATCATATATTTTTATTGTTAAATATATGGGAGCAATCAGTCATGTTATATTATAATAACGGATGTGTAATTAAAGTAATTATAGGAATTTAAAGCGTATGGTACGACACCTTTTTCTAGAATCCATAGTGAAGATTTTTTTTTTTAATTTAATGGTTATATGCACTCATTGCACATTCTGCGATCGATATAATGAAATATGATTACCAAAGTCTCTTCTAATTATCGATGAAAAATGTCCTTTCTAATTTTCCCCGTTAAGTAACCACTATAATATATACACATAATGTGTTTCGCTCTTTTATGATAATTTCTTAAAATAAATTGTGATTACTTAAATTTTGCTCTTTAATCTTGATAAATAAATTATATTTATTATATTGTTAATTATTCTAAGGTAAATCTGAAGATAATATTAAGCCTAAAAATGAAAATTTTTATGAGAGTCTGTAGGTAAAAAAATTTCTTTTTAAAAATATTTAGTTGGAGTTTTTAAACAATTAAGAGTCACATAGATGACTCAATGTTTGTACTTTGTTCAAATTTTGTCCATAAAATAGTTGTGTCTAGAGTTTCACAAACCATATACCATTCATCAAAGAGAATAATAGGTAAGTAGTCCATAAAAGGAAATACTTACACACTTTCGCAACGTTACTTTCTACAATACCAATTATCCTACTATTTCTTTTTGGAAACTTTATTTAAACTTTTTTAGAGATAAAACTTTTTTTTTTGGTTCAACAATTCTCTATAAAAATTCTTATAAGTGGTTGTTTAAGTCTTATGGGATAAGGGCATTCTTTTCATAAAATATATGTGTTATTGACGCGATGGGTTAAACAATTTCCGATAAGTCGATTACGGAAATTCTTAAAAGTATATAGTGTATATAACTAAAAGGCTTACTTTTTAAATGTATGCAAAATATATTGATATCCGCGTGTTGCAATCTTGTATTGTTATGTATTAGTCTTCAGTCATCTTGTTTAATCTTATTAAAATTAATAGAGTATTAACTACACCAAAAAATACCATGAAAGATACAAAATATATTATTAACAAGAATTATTTGAAAAATTATTTGAATATATTCAATATTATTCTTAGAAAATTAATTGAGTTTAAAATAAATTGATATCATAAGACTATCAATTGCTTTACCTTAGTTAAATTTCCAGATTCATTATTCCTAGTTTTTGCAAGGTTATAAAATAACTCTTAGGTATAAAAATATTACTTTTAATTAATTAAATTAAGTTTTTTTAAAATCTTTAATCTTGATATTTAACTAACAAGCTCTCTTTATTGTTTTATTAAATTTAGATTTTCAAATTCATTTGCATTGAAAATAATTTATTTATGTATGTGTGTGCTATATAATCCAAAAGCTTTTAATGAACTCACTTGCATTGAAAATGTTTTTTAATGTATGTATGTTATACCTAATAATAAACACTTTAAGAAAATGAACTTTCTAAAGATTTAGCTAATTAAACTGAAATTATTTATTACCACTCATTTCATGAAATGTGGGAATTAATAATTATTGTAGGAAGTATTACATTTATAAATGTATTAATAAATTTAAGTTATTGTTCAATTGCGTTCAACTGTTCCAATACTGAAAAGAGTATCATAAGAACAAACATAACTGGTTCTTTTATAGAGAATATATATATATAGGAACAGCAAATATAATAAATTTTCTTACCCTTTATATCTGAGCTCCATATAACGTAAGTTTTGAAACATAATTGTAAAAAATCTTGAAAAAAAAATATGTTTTCTTAAGCAAATCAGTTAGCATGCAACTACTTTTGTTTCATTTACCACAATCTGAACTGAATTAAAATTTAATCACTGTTTTAGAAAAATAATTTAATTATTTACAATAAAAAATACGTTAAAGGAAATTTTTTTGATTCTTTATTATTTTAAAAAATAAGCATTTAAATGTGTTTCTTTTTTTACCAGAAATACACTTCATTTTTCAAAAATGTTTTAAATTATAAAAATGAACATTTAAGTGCCTCATGCAATCATATGTCAAAGTATTAGCTTATAACCGATAAACGTAATATGCGACATATCTCATATACGCATTTACTTTCATCACATATCGATTTAAAGCATTAAGTCAAAATGTCAAATTTTTTAAACAAAATGAGAGAAACTCATTTTTCTCAGAAGAATTGCAGAATCCAGATGTAAATTGATTTCAATAAGTGTAAGCCAAAATCAACGTAATTAAATTCCCTAAGTATTTTTAATTCCAATTATACTAACGAATGTGTACATCTGATAAGTATGACTGTAAAATGATGAATGAAAATAAACAAAGTAAAAAGGATGAAAAAAAAATTAAATTCGTAGACATGATATTTTTTGTACATAGTTGGGTAAAAAAGATTTAGTTTCCTTCCGAGTTCCATTTTACATTATTTAAAACTTTTCTTTGATTATATTTTGTAGTTGAAAGTAATCATTAAAGCATTAAAATGTTATAAAATAAATTATAAAAATACTAAGGGAATTATATTTATTAATAAATACGAAGAATCCGTAAAAAAACTAACTTACTAAAAAATTAATATTTAATTGTAAATTTGAGCAAAAATTTGTTCCTCTGAGTTTGTATTAAAATAGTAAAACATTAAACTGAAATTGAGTAAAATTGGTTCATTTTACACCGGTTGAAAATTTTCATCTTACTGCTTAATTTGATGTAATTATTTTGCTTATTTATCATTAACTGTGAATAATTTTAATTTAGTTTATTTTCAATTTTTTTTAAAAAAATTTACTTTGATTTTTTTACATAAACAGAAGTAAGCTATCGCGGATGGCATGAAATATGTTGACGATGCGTAAAGCTTTCGATACATTTTGTGTAAGAGATCATTTACGTCATCCTATACTTTTCCATGTACATATTTATTTACACCACTAAGAAAATTATGATACGCTTTGATATAGAAACGGGATCTAACAATCTTTTCTCCCAGTGCTGTTTTTGAACGAATGTTGACATGTGAACACTTTGCGTGAAATTTAAATTATGCTCGTTTGATCACAAGCTACCCTCAACATGAGTAAACTTATCTCAAACTTCAATAATATCGCTAATAGTATCGCTTATAAAGGTATCTGAATACCTTAAAATCGTGATTTTGTTTAAAAAATTGACTAATCTTTTATGGTTTTATTTTATAGAGTATTTTATGAGCTCTGTAAGAATATCAAGTTTTTATTTTCCAAAAACTACAATTGTTTAAGTAAAAGCAGATGCCATAACTTTACACGAGGTGTCAAACTTTAAAATGTGTTTTACTAGAAATGTATTTTTTTTTTTCAAAAAAAAACTCAAGCGGAGACTGCACAAAACGTTTTGAAAATAATTAATTGAATCTGTTTGTGTATGTTCTGTATAATAGTAGAAGAGTTTTAACTATCAGATTAATCAATCTCTGTTGTATTACAAAATTTATAGTTCCTTATGTGAATATAATCACTGTTGTTTAAAAAAATTTCATATAACTAAGATTAAATGTTCTAGTTCTTATAAAAATTAAAATATCTCTTATCCTGAAGGTCATTTAAAAAATGAATAGCGAAGCAACACATCAAAATTGAAAATTTATATACTTTTTGTACAGAACGACCCTGCTTATTTAATTTTTTGTAAATTTTTACCAATTTTTTTTCCCATTTTAGTAATAATAATTTCTTTTTCTCTTATTCATTTTAGCATATTTTTCTTAAATGGTATGAAGTAAATCTAAAAACCACAAAAAAATCTTCATATATCCATTTTTTTCAAAAAAAAAAAAGTCGGATACCTTAATATCGAAAACCCTTATTTATTTTTCTAATATTTTTAGTATTTAATTTTTAATACTAATTCTATGATGAAATATATCTATACAGTATACTCTCAGCTAGCAGAATTAAAAGAAAGTAAAATGCAGGGCAAATAAGCATTTAGTTAAAAGGTCTCAGGGGTGTTAAATTTCTCAAGGGGTCTGAAAGTATAAACAATTTTCAAACAGGTGTAACTCTTTTAAATTTAAATTAAATTATTAGAAGCTTTTACACATTATTTATAAAAAAAATGGAGCTTCAGAAAAGTACAAAATGTTTAAAATATAACCATAATTTTAATAATCATAAGCATATGAAAATATATAATAAATATTAAGTATTTTTTGCGTTGCGCACGCTATTTTCTAAAATAATAGCCTCTCATCTATAAAACTTTATAAAGAATTATAAAATGCATCATACTCTTTAAACCCTACCTAATTATAGTATTATATATCTTTTGTATTTGAAAATATTCATAAAATATTGCAATTTTTTAAATATTTTTTAAAAATGTATTTCTTTTATTTATTAAAATATGTAAGTTATTATTCTATTTATATAAAAATATCTACAGTGTAATAAGAATACATTTAACTTTATAAATCAACTTATCGCTAGTAATTAAAGCTACTATTTTAGAAAATAGCATGCGCGACGTAAGACTTAATGAATATTTCTCATAGAAAAGTTTCTTATATTCATATGCTCATAATTTTTAAAATTATAATTATATTTAAAACATTTTGTACTTTTCTGAAGCCCCATTCCTTTATAAATAATGTGTAAGAGATTCGAATTATTTAATTTTAGTTTAAAAGAATTATACCTGCTTGAAAATTGTTTATATTTTTAAGACCTCTAGAGAAATTTAACACCCCTGAGACCTCTTAATGATGATGTGGTTTACTAAAATCTAAAAACATAAACAGAAAACGTAAAACAGATTAATTTTTATTACTCTGCCAGCGAGTCAGATAACGTATCTGGTATATGTTATACATGCATCCCAATTCATATTAACATTATTAAACTCTGAATAGCAATGCTCACTAGGGTTGATAACAAGAATTTATTGCCTGAATTCAAATTACTCTAGGATGTTTAGAGTCAGTATTACCACGTGACAATATTGCAATTTCGCATGCCTTCTCCAATAAATCTTCACCATAGGAATTGCTTACATTGTAATACATAATAATACTATTGTGTGAAATAGCGTTAATATTATGTACTTAGATTATTATAATACATAATAATGTTATAGACTTTTCGAAAACCTCATGTTAATACTTTCCTTATCTTACAGTAACACATTTAAAGATACAAAAATTACGACAAAAATCATAGAATAAAAAATAGTATATAATACATTACTAGAGCTATAAAATACTCTTGCAGAATCCCAAGAGTAAATTATACTGAAAATTTTATTAGATGTTGCTTTGAGAACAACTCATAAAAATTGTTGGAGAAAGCCTCAGAATTAATGTACTTTCATATTTTTCGTCACTAATATTTAGACTTTCTGATATTAAATACAAAGATCTTTTAGTTTTGAAAATTTCTAAGAATTAAATTTAACCATAATTTTTTGAAAAACAGTGCTTTATATTAATTAGCATAAATATTTAAATTTCAAAGCAATTTTATACGTCTTGTGTTATACTTAATAGTAAGAAATTGTTTAGATTGTTGCTACAAAATGAAATGATATAGTTCTTAATTTAATTAGGATTTCAATATGTTGTCTTATTTTTTTAAATACATTTGATGTTTTTATCGTTTATCATTTATAGAATATAGAAATTAACGAAGAAAAATAACTTATTTCATTCTTAAGCGTACAGTTCTTGTTTATTTACAGAAACGTAATAATTTCCCATTTATTGCAATATTTAATAGCAAAATATTTATATTGTTACTTTTTTTGCTCTTTACATTTTTTTAAAATATCCATTAAAACAATAAATACTAATTTTATATGCAATAAAAGATATTTTAAATTCTATAATTTTTGTTTCATGAAAAAACTGGGGTAAACTTTTCTTCCTACCAAAATAAATACATTTTTTTTTTCATTCTTGTATCATTTTTAAATTAAAATAATAATAATATTTAAGGAATATTTTCAAAAATCAATTAACTAATGTCAAAACTTGATGAAATTAGTCAAATATAAATGACGAGTAAAGTTTTAAGTGTTTCTCTTATCTTTTTTTAAATTTTACTTTTAGTAAATGCATTCTTTTTACAGTAATTAAAGATTCATAGATTCTTTTACAATTATGAAAGTTTCATAACACATGAATGACGGAAACATAATTAGGAATGTGTTTCCCGGAAAGGAAAGAAAAATCTATACATATAAATAAAAATGAAGTGTCTGTTTGTAATATGAAATTAACAGCTTTTTACTAAATGCATTTAAAAGTTTACAAGGTAGGTACTTATATGAAAGAATCAATTTTTAAAATTTTTGTCTGTCTGTCTGTTTATCTGTTTGTTCTGGCTAATCTCTGAAACGGCTGAACCTATTTTGACGAAACTTTCACTGGCAGATAGCTAATGTTTTAAGGAAAAACTTAAGCTACTTTTATTATAGAAAAAAAAAATTAGAGTTCCGCGAAAATAAAACTAAAATCAATGAAATGGTGAACAATATCCGTTTCAAATAGGGATCATTTATTTCAATCGACAGTGTCAAAGGTCATGCATCCCTCTCAACCTTTGCTTTCGGCTTCGTTTCATCCAACCCAGTCCTCAGCCCATCGACTGTGTCAAAAGTCACGCTTCCCTCCCCCTCCTGCTGGCAGATTCGTTTCACCCTACTGTTTTTAGACCTGTTTTGAACTGACTGTTGTATATAGAATTTAATATTGTATATAGAGAGATTATTCAGTAAATTTAATATTGTATATAGAAATTGCTCATTAAATTGAATATTGTACATAGAGAGATTGTTCAACAAATTCAATATTGTATATAGAGATTTAATGTTAACGTATTACACATCCAGATACAAATTATTTACACTATTTTAAGAGTTTAGTACACAAAATTTGTAACAATGTGTTATTTTTGCTGAGCAGAAGGAAGGTTTTTTCAAAAATCGACCCACAAACGGGCGATATAAATTTACGGGCGTTATAAATTTAAAAAAAAAAAATCTTTTTTATCAGCTGTTATATCTACAGACTTAAAATTAAGCAAACATGGTTTTTTATTTAGCTGAAATATGCAAAAAGCTTTTTTTTTGTTTAATTTACAATTCACGTAAAATTAACTCATTAAAAACTCCTTTATCCTTCAGTCTGTATTGTTTAATTTTTCAATTCACCCGTGCGAAGAACGGGAATTTCAGCTAGTATTTAATAAAATGCATACTTGATGCTTGAAATTTAGAAAAGAATTTCTTAACCCGACCTATACACAGTTTATGCTGAGCTAAAATATTTATTTAGATAATTAGCTAAGACTTTTTTCAACTTTTAAAATGAATTAGATTATTTACTGCACTTGAGTATATTTTTTTTTTCTTGTAATGAAAGCAAATAATATTATTTTATAAAAAATATTTTGACAAGCGCTTTTAAAATTTGAGTAGGATTTTAAGCGTTTCTAAAGAATTTTTCACTCAAATTATACAACCTCACATTCCTTAACATTAATTAAGAGAAATTTATTTTTACTTAAAATAGGAGTTTATAGTGCATATATTGACTTCATTCTTTAATATCATATGAAGAATAATGTAGACAACTTTTATTCAAGTTTTTGCGTTATGAACAGACCATTGTCTTTGTTTTAGTGCGCAAAAAGTGTTGTGTGTTTTTCAATATATGTGTGAAAATACTGCATAAGCACCTTTAAGGAAACCTTACAAACTTTTTGATTGTTTTTATAATTAGAATTATATTCACCTCCGCGCTTTATCTTATGCACTTTGCGCATTCATTAGATTTCATAATGGAAAAAAGGTTATATAAAAAGATCTACTAATAATCCCTCTAATTTAACAAAATGTTTACAGTAAGAAAAGGAAATTAACTTTATTTACTAACGAGTACAAAACACACTTTAATTATGCAAATTGCATTTTAAAATGAATAATTAGTATAGTTACCAACCAGTTTAATTGAGAGAGATTAAAAATTCAACATACGATAAGATGCACCTTGAAAAAACCACTTATTATTATTTGTTTAAGCAACGTACTCTTAACTCAAAAACACATTACGACCACCTAACTCCGGGTAAAACTTTTTAATTTTTGTAAATATTTAAGGTATCCGAATATGTTCGGAACCGGGATGTTGCAAAAGCGAATAAATGGATAATTTTCATGATATTTAGTGTCACTTAGATTAGAATACATGTATACAATTGTTTTAAGGACATTTTGACAAAAAGAATTATTTAAATACACTATTTTGGAAAAAAATTAACTTAGAATAATTTTTTTTCCAAATGTTCTCCTTTTGTGAAAAATGCTTCTATTATAATAATATTTTACCTGTATATAGCTCAGACCTCTCTACAGAGGCTCAACAAGAATTTTTTAAATATATATAACTTAGAAGTGGGTTTATCCATGTTTTTTTACGAAAAGAGGGGAGCAATTTTAAGAAAAAAACGCCGATAATTATTTCAAATGGTTGTAACTCTGAAAATAATGTAAATTTTTCAAAAATCATAGTTGAGCCTCTGTAAAGAGGTCTGAACTATATACAGGCAAAATATTATTATAATAGAAGCATTTTTAACAAAAGGAGAACATTTTGAAAAAGATTATTATTCTAAGTTAATTTTTTGCCGAAATATTGTATTTAAATATATTTTTTTTTTGTCAAAACGTCCTTAAAACAATTTTATACATGTATTTTAATCTAAGTGACACTAAATATCATGAAAATTATCCATTTATACGCTTTTTTAAAATCACGGTTCCGAACGTAGTCGGATACCTTAAATGTTTGTATTTTATTTGGAAATAATGGTTATAGTTGATATTAATATACAATCCTTAGGATGTAAGAAGCAATTAGCAAACATGTGAATAAGGTCAATTTTGATTTATATTTTGGAAGATGTTAAAATAAGAATGTAAACATAAAATCTTTAAAGGTTTTTACATATGTATAGGTTTCTTAAGAAAATGATAAAAAAAAAATGGAATTTGTGTTTTAAATTTAAAATTAGTTTTGATGATCCAAAGTGTAAATTTAGCATTTCGATTGTTAACATTTTTTTAAATCTTGATATTTTAAAATTTTTAATTATTTTTTAAATAATTACAATGAAACAAATCTTATATACTGCTTCATATACTGTTTTATGAAATAAAAATGAAAATTATTTATTTAATTGAATTTTCTTTTATGGTGTATATTTGCCATTTTTTATTTTTCAAAAAAGGATAGAAAGGTCTGTATATTTAATTATTATTTATAGATTTAAATTCAACAGGGACACTTTTATGCCTAATTTTCATACATTTTAATTTATTAAATTATCTATAATACATTTACAAAACGTAGTATGAAAATAATTTCCTATATTTTTTTTTAAGTTTATGTTGAAATTCTATACCTAGAAATATTAGTTAATCTTTAAATATTAATTAATTGGCCTTTATTTTTTTCAAAGTTTATGTTGAAATTCTATACATAAAATTATTAGTTAACCTTTAAATATTAGTTAATTAGCCTTTATTTTTTTTCAAAGTTTAAGTTGAAATTCTAAAGCTAAAAATATTAGTTAACTACTTTCTTTAATAGGTACTATGAATAAAAATTAAAATTACAAAAATGGTCCGCACAAAAAATAATTACTAACTTCTGATTTATATTAAATAAAACAGAAAATTTAATTACATCTTTTTTTAAAAAAATTACTTCTTAAATGTTGGGTGAATGAAAATAAATTTTCCTTCAGAATTTCAGACAAAATTTTGGATTTTATCAAATAGCAAGTGTACAGCAAAAATTGAAAAAGCAGATGGGATGTTGTTTTCATTTATCTTTCATCATCTATTAGTATAAATGTAATTTATATTTACTTTACTTAACGTACAGAACTTGAAAATATTTTACTTAAATTTCGTACAAATCCCTTAGTACTTAGCTTTATGTGTCTTCGTATTCTAAGAGAAAAGAATACTTGCTCTCTCGTATGCCTCTTAACATTATTTTATTTTTAACCTTAAAAGGCAATGCATCTTCTGAAAATGCATTTGGCCTTGCTCACGTTTCATCTGTTGCATCTTTAACGATTTTTCGGGGATACTCAAAGTGCCTTTTAGAAGGATGAAGTAAAGCAAGCATCACTACAATTTTATTTTGTGTTCCTTACTCCTACGGTGTACTGTGTTTTTCTTTTAGTGTCAGCTTAGATAGCATTCAGAGAATTTATTATGCTTCTTTCGTAATCGTTCTACTTCCAAATCATTCACTTTCTTATTTTTATTTTGGGTATTTTGATGCTTGTTTCATTTATTTGTGTGTCTGTGTATACATGCATTGCGATAAATCAATAAAAAATAGTATAGTGTAACTTGGAAAGTAACTCCACGATTTTTAATAGCAATAAAAATATTTTGTGTACATAACTCTTGTATAAGAACCACGATCTAGACGTGAAAAATAATTTTCTTTCATATTTTGAGTGTAAAGGTATCACGCACTGTTATGCATCTTATACCAGCTGTCCAATGTTTTAAAAAGAAAACCTTTTGAATGATAGAAATTCGTTAACGCTTTTACACATCTGCTTTTTTTTAGAAAATTATTTTCTTACGACTGGTCACACCTTAAGACAGAACAAAAGTGAATTCTCACTAAGAAGAAACTGGATCAAAGGCATCAAACCAAATGCAAAATGCATATAATCTGTACTGTTGGCAAAACTTTGTTTTTATACTTCAAATTTCAATTTGCTGTTATTCGAGAATGTAATGAATTCATTTAAACAATCAAAAACGTGTACATATATATGTATAAATTATTTGAATTAAACTGTGTTATGTTATTTTCAACAATTTTTTATTCTTTTCATCTAAATATTTGTGCTTGATTTAATTCTTGTGTAAAATAATTATTCTAAGTCATGTAACGAATCCATCGCCTAATTATTTACCTTTTTTGCCATGGCAACATGCTTTTATTTTGAAAGAGTTTGTCGAGTTCTATCAGTTACTGTTTGTTGCTTGGTAGTAGATATTTCACCACAAAATTGCTGCAATCATTTATCACGTTTTCGAGAAATAAAACCGTTATGTTTCTGAAATAAAGACCTTTAGTCTATGTACACACACACTCATACATAAAAGATATATTTGTATGATGTGTGTTATATATATATATATATATATATATGTGTGTGTGTGTGTGTGTGTGTGTTGTGTGTGTGTGTGTGTTGTGTGTGTGTGTGGTGTGTGTGTGTGTGTGTGTGATAAATCCCCAACCCTTCAAGTGTCAGTTGGGGTAAAACCTACCAGAACAACTCAACCTGCCTCCCGCATAAGGACTTTGACTTCGACTCCGGCTAACTTATGAAGAACCACGTGAACGAACGCCGCACTGGCTCTTGATCGACGCTGAAAATAGGACTCGTTTTGCCATGGCTTTGAGTACAGACGCATTTACTGAATATTGAAATAAAATATAATATGATAAGCGGATGTACGTTCCATTTGTCCTTTCAATCTAAGAATTACTCCAATCTATGATTTATATATAAGATGTATGTATGTACATATAGATAGAGAGAGATAAAACAGAAAAAATTGACCTAGTATACGATATATAAATATTCAAATGGGTAGAGAGTAGCATTGAGCAAGAAGAGTGCAAATGGCTAGTTCTCAGTCATTTTTTTCATTTTTACATAGATGATTCACATGAAATGCTCGTTGATATGATTGTAGGCGTCAAGTTTGAATGCGGGGAATACAGAGAACTACTTCTAACTAGACGACGCATGAGTCATTTGATTTCTGGAATATTTAGAATTCAACATACCTTGACTAACGGTTTTGAAAGTGTGCAGAGAAATAGAGATAGAGGTATTATGTTAAACAATCCAATGAGGACAATTATTGCAACTATGTTCTTTTTACATTTTATGTCATTTGGCCAGCCGTTTTATATATTTTTAAAAATATATGTATCTAGTCATCTATAGTTTTGCATTTTGAAAAGCCCTCAATATATACGTACATTTCTTAGCTTAAAACTTGTGAGCTGAACCAATAAAAATTTACATGTAAAAGTCAGTTACATTAATTCAAATAATACATAAAATTTTCCCATTTAAAACCAATCATTAGTTTGAATCAATAAAGTGTTTCTAGAAAAATCTTAGGTTCCCTCAAATAATTGGAATTTTGTTTTACTTCAGGATACGAAGAAAAAAACGTATTGGTGAAATGTAATAGGAAATTGTTAGTTTTCAAAAGCAATTATTTTTCAACAGAATTTTTTAAGTGATGGAAAAAGCTATACAAAACGAATACATTTCGACCGGAAACTGTATAAGCTTTAATATTGTAGAACGATTCTTGAGAAAAAAAGACAGAAGCAATTACCTGTCAGTTACTTTATTGTGTTTAAGAAAAAATATCAACACTAGTATCCCAAAGTTTCTTAATTGTACTTTACTTTGTCTTAGCTTCATGTGTCTTAAGCACTGATCTATATTTTTATATATAAGTTATATAACTACAATAATAAAGCAATAGCAAATCTTCTTCATATTTAAGGTATCCGACTACATTCGGAACCATGATTTTAAAAAAACGCATAAATGGATAATTTTCATGATATTTAGTGTCACTTAGATTAGAATGCATGTATAAAATTGTTTGAAGGACATTATGACAAAAAAAATTACTTGAATACAATATTTTGGCAAAACATTAACTTAGAATAACCTTTTTTCCAAATGTTCTCCTTTTGTAAAAAATACTTCTATTGTATTAATATTTTGCCCGTATATAGCTCAGACCTCTGTACAGAGGCTCAACTATGAGTTTTGAAAAATTCACATTATTTTTAGAGTTACAACCATTTGAAATAATTATCGCCGTATTTTCTTAAAATTTCTCCCTTCTTTTTTCGTAAAACATGGACAAATCGACTCCGGTTTGCACTTCAAAATTTAGTTGAGCCTCTGAAGAGGTCTGAGCTGAATACAGAAAAAATATTAATACAATAGAAGCATTTTTTACAAAAGGAGAACGTCTGAAAAAGGTTATTCCAATTTAAATTTTTTCCCAAAAATATAGTATTTAAAAAATTTTGTCATAAGCCCTTAAAAAAATTTTTTAAAATGTTTCTAATCAAATGACACTAAATATCATAAATATTATCCATTTACACGCTTTTGCAAAATCACGGTTCCGAACGAAGTCGGATACCTTAAGAGGTTTTTAACTTTTTTCCAACAACAGGTGTTTTTAGCTTTAATATACATTCTTTTGTCGCAAAAAATATTTAGTTTATTAGCCATGTTTAATTTATTTTTTGCATATATTTACTTTACAAGTGGTGATTTTAAAAAGATAATTCGAACAAAATATAGTGGATGTTGAAACTGAGTGGCCATGGTTGATAATTCGTGGCTGACATTGTTTGCGCCAAGTCTTGGGGCTACAGAAGGCACGCTGTGTAGACGGATAAAATTTGTCGAGGGACTAAGTCTTCACATTGGCATAAATTAGAAATTTAGAGGGTGGAGGTTACTTCAAAAGTCGCCGTTACCACTTGATCAATGTTAAACAATTATGAGTTCGTCGACAACAAATCCTGTGTAGCTTCCGAATACGACGCTGTAAAAATGAAGTCAATAATTGTTGTGGATTTCCCTAGAGTCATTTAATTCATCGTCAATAATGATTACATCAAGTACTACTACCACTGGACGGACTTTTTCAAGAGTCGTACTTGTTATTTGAAAAGGTTAAAGTATCCCCCCTTTTTCCGAACCGTGTTTTTGGGAAAAATGGAAAATTTTCATATATTTGTGTCATTAAATTGAATACATGTAAAAAAACAGTTTTAAAGGGAATTTTTCAAAAAAATTATTTAAATACAATATTTTGGAAAAAAAAATTAACAAAACAATCTTTTTTCCAAAAATGTCTCCTTTGAAAAAAATTTCCATTATAAAATTTTTTTGACTGTATATAGCTCAGACCTCTACAGAGGCTAAACTAAAATTTTTGAAATGTATAACTTAGAAGGGTTTATCCATATTTTACGAAACAGAGGGAGAAATTTTTAAAAAAAAAATGCCAAAAATTTATATTGCAATTGGTGGTAATTCAAAAAAATAATGTGTTTTTTTCAAAATCATAGTTGACCCTCGAAAAGAGATTTGAGCTTTGCAGGCAAAATATTATTGTAATAGAAGTATTTTTCACAAAAGGAAAACATTTTAAAAAAAGATTATTCTTTTTAACGAAATATTGTATTTAAATAATTCTTTTGGGCCAAAATGTCCTTAAAATAATTTTATCATATTTCAAATATATAAACCCCCAAATATTATGAAAATTATCCATTTATGCGCTTTTTTAAAATCATGGTTCCGAACGTAGACGGATACCTTAAGAAAGATATGACCCACCAAAGTAGCTCTCGTGTAGCTTCCAATTGTGACTTGATAAAATTTAAAGCAATTGGTGTGGCATCCTTCTGGAGTCATTAGTTTTATTACAAAAAATTATTTTACAAACGGACAATAAATCATTTTAATTTAAGGTATCCGACTACCCTAAAACTATGAATTTTGCTAAGATTTACAAATTTTTATGATTTTTTTTATTTTTAGCTTTATAAATATGCCGTTTATTATTTTATTAGAAGAACAAAACTGCAAGTGCTTTTGTAAAAAAAGCCACTAATCTAAGCAAAATGTCATACTTTAAAATGTGTTTCATTCAAAATGAGTTTTTTTTTTAAAAAGCTCAAACGGGGAAGCAATTGTCAAAAAATTTTGAAAATAAAACTTTTTTTTTTGTTTACTTCTGTAAATAAAAAAGTGTTATAACCTTCAAAATAATAATGAAAAACAAAATTTAACCCTTATCGAATATAACATTGTTTTTTTTAACAATTTGTATAATAACTAAGAAAAAGGCTCTAGCTATTGTAAAAATAAAAAATTTTTAACCTGAAAGTCGTTTCAAAATGAAAACAAAGCAAAAAATCAAAATTGAAAAATTTTTTCATAAGTTTTTTTTACAGAATGGGCCCGTTTACGAACTTTTGATGTAAAACTCCTCCTTGGTTTGGGTATTTGTTGGGGGGGGATTTCTGAAAAGGGCGGGTGGGGTAACAGGAGGACGTAGGGGGATACCTTTAGACCAATGAGAATGTGTAGCTGTGTCTTTCGCACCCTTTCATAGGGGCCAACCAGAGCCATCAACCCCTGAGCGCTTGACCCCAAACGTTGGGTCACGATATTGGGGACAAAATGGGCAGAATGCTTATTTGAAATGGACAAACAGTGATTTCTGGTCGTATACTTTTTTGAATCAAACGGTTAAAAAAAAAAAAATTAAAAATTTCCTGCATTTTGTACTTTTACATATAAGAAGGGGGTTCTGTTTTTTTTAAAAAAATTATCACCTTTTCCCCCTTGATTTTGAGTGGTGATCTTAACTTTAACTTCAGTTTGTCAAAAGTGACCCATCATATTTTTATGAATGATGAACTCAAGCTCGAAATGAAACAAAATTGAATGTCGACAGCTAAAGGAGTTAACGCTGTTTTTTTAACGGTTTTAAACGTAAGTCCATTGCAAAGTTTTAGTTATCATATGCTATTGTCTCCATTTTTCCCAAATTGTACAAAAATAATTATTTTTGATTAACTATTGAATTACTCCTTTTGTTAATTAAATACAATTTTCATCATAGATATAATTAATCGATAGAAAATATTTCCAATCATACCCGCGCGAGATTTTCATTTTTTTTCAGGAAAAGTTAATATTGCAATTTCCACGATAAAGTCAGATGTTACAAATATAGCGACCATTTAAGACTGTTTTTTTTGTAAATTTTTACCAATTTTTTCCCTTTTTAGTAATAATTTTTTCTCTTTTTAATTGTAGCATATTTTTCTTAAAATGTACACAATAAACTTAAAAACCACGAAAACTCTT
Source organism: Trichonephila inaurata madagascariensis (assembly GCA_019973955.1). Taxonomy (NCBI): domain Eukaryota; kingdom Metazoa; phylum Arthropoda; class Arachnida; order Araneae; family Nephilidae; genus Trichonephila; species Trichonephila inaurata. The sequence goes on along the minus strand of BMAV01000514.1, from coordinate 7,416 downwards.
TATATCACCATTTTTTAAGAAAAAATAAAAGTAATCGCAATTAGCCGGATATTTTAAATAAAATGTTGTATTTGGACTTTTTTTGTTTTATTTAAATATTCGTTAATCAATGTTGAAGTAAAGATTGTTTTTAAAACATATTCCAGTTTGGGTCGCGGAAAAAGGGTTGGAACAGATTTAACAATGCTGTTTCCATCTAATCATGGGCTGGAGTCCTGGTACCACTAAATGTTACTTTAAATAGAGGGGTTGATGAACATTAAACAAGTTTAGAGGCTATATTTTCCCTAAAGTCGGGGGAAAGTTCAAATTTGCAGCTCAGGTGCCCCATTTTGATGGGTTCAAATTACCAGGTTCATTACCAATAGAGCTAATGCAGTTTCAAAATACAATGTTAATAAAAATTCTATGTATAATTCCTATTTTACTGCTTATTTTTAATTGATTAGTAAATTTTGTTTTTTAGAAGTCGAGATCAAGTGATCAAATTTTTAAAATGATTACTTTGCAAAAATTTGATATTGAAGAGTGTTATTATTACAGTATTATTTACCCATAATACTGAAGAATGAAACTTTTACCACCAGACTAAAAAATATAAGAAACAAGTTATGAATTTTTGTTTTGTAACGTACAGTATAACGTGTTTTTGTGCGGTGGAGAGGGCCCGCATAAAAAGAAACGGCAAAAATAACACTCGAAAATCTCATAAATACTTACATATATCATACAACTTTGTCGACATACTACAAAAAAATTATGCGGTGGAGAGGGACCGAGTAAAAAAAATCAAACCATTCCCAAAAGCAGACCCAAAACCTACGGGCCCCCCCCAGGAACCCCGGGTGCTGAGGGAATAGCGGGCCCCCATCAGTGGTCAGCCCCGAAGGAAACCCCCAAATTCGTCCCCGAAACTTGATAGTTTTTCGACCCATGAAGGATGAAACGGCGACCTTGCCCAGTCCGAGGATAGAATTTGACCCTGTGTTGGGGAAAAAAAGTCATAAATAAAAAAATGTCATTTAGAAATTTTTGAGAAAGTACTTTAAACAAAATAAATAATTAAATTCACATGGGAAACCTTTAAAAAAATAAATTTTCGATACATAGAGAATTTTATAAAATACGCATAAATAATTTACTGCTACTCATCGTAATCCAAATCGCGCTTTTTCTGAGATAAATTAGTAAAAAATCGTTTTCGTAAGTATAAAGGTACAATTTCAATTGATTTATTTTTGGCACCGTTAAGTACGTGATAAATTTTTGCTGCGACGGTCGGTTGTTCATTTGCTTGCAAACGTCACGATAACCAGAAAAGTATGATCGAAGCTCTTTTTGAAACTTCAAGCTCCTTTCGAAATTGGTATCTATTTTAAGAAATTACTTTTCCAATTTGTTTGAAAGCTGGATACCAGCATATATTTTATCCGCTCTCAAAGAATCCGGCGTTTCTTGTACGTATTTATCATCAATCAAATTTTATTGATGATGTCACAGTCTTACAAACTTTCGTTTTCTGTCAAGCGCGTTGAGAGAAAGCATTTGGACACGCAATGTCGAAGACTTTTCTTAACAATAGATGAACATAGCGTAAAACATTACAGTGGCTCTAAAGCCATTGAAATTCATATACCGCATTAAAAAGGTAGCACAAAAGAATTCACATAGAAAATAAAATCGCATAAAAAAGAACTGCACAAAAACATTTTCTACTGTATAGTTAAAAGTGATATGTTTGTTGCTTGTTATATAAGCAAAATAATATAAATACGAACAATTTTTGCCATATTATTATAATTACTTATTTTGAGAATGAATTTAGTGGCACAATATCCAAGAAAGTGTCATAGCTCAATTAATTATCTCCCCAATTATTACCAAAATATAAAAGCAATACCTGCTTAGCGTGTCCATTATTTGCAATTTAAATTTGAAACACAGTGTGGAAATCATACATCTAATTAACGCTTAGGGTTGCCAATGGTAACCGTTAAGCTGCTGTAACAATGCGTCATGGACAATTCCTCAAAATAGGAAGGGAATTTCTCTGTTTTGTCCTCGTAACTGAGTGAAATGGTTTTAATTCCGGGTCAGCAAATATAACGCTATAAGGGACAAGTTCTAATTATGGATTAAAGTATTTTGTGAGAGATAATGGAAGACAAAACTTTGCATAATAGCTTCTGCTTGAATGCAATGCGGAATAATGCGATTGTATTTAATTGTAGCCTGTAACATTGTGGGTAATGCTTTTTTGCATTATTGTTGAATAAACATAAATAGGAAGAAGTCATTGTAAAAAGCTTTAAAAAAGTAAATAATTCACATCTCTGGCACGTTTCTAATTTTTATTTCTAAATTTCTTTATTTATGGTATAATAATACTTTAAAAAATATATCTGGTTTATATAACTTGACTAATTAAATCATAATATTCATCCCAAAAATTTAAATGTTTTCCATTTACTCATTTTCATTCAGTCCCGAATTATTCAACAAGATGGATGTACATTTTAATTGTAAATGTGTTTGTCTTTAATTTTTTTCATAACTTAATATATAGAGAGAGTGAGAGGGAAAAAGTTTATAATTTCTTTTACATTTTGTTTCCTTCATTTAACTTATTTTTATATTTTATAAAAAAGCATATATAACCAGTAAAGAACAACTTCAAATACATATTATAGTTTTTTAATAAGTCAATTTCTTACGATGTTGAAAAAAAAAAGTAATTAACTTTAAAAAAAAACCTTCCGAGCTAATAAAATATTGTGATACACATGCAAAATAGTTATTTTTAAAATTAATGAGAAATATTTCAAAGGTTTATATTAGTAAATAAAAATTTACTTTACAATTTTAAATAAAATTACTATCAGAAAATTTTCATATAACCTTGAAATGCTTCGAACTATTTTTACATAATTTGATTAAAAACTCAGTTACGTCTCACTTTTTAAAGATGATTAAATACCACCATATAAAAAACTTATTCTTCAACGTAAATAAAAGAAATATGCTCAAAGACGTTTAAACTGAATATTGGTTATTTTGATATAAATAGTTTTTCAAAATAAATAATTTATAGGTAATTTTTTAAAGTTTTAATTAAGTAGTATTAAAACGTTACTATAACTTCTACGTCTCAATAACTTCTCAAATCAATCAATACACACATAATTAAATCTTGATTAACAGAATTTCTTGATTAAATATATCATCTTGATTAAATACAGTCCTATTGATTAAACACAATCCGATGACAATTATACGGCAATGTCTATCGTTTTAAAACCATTCTCAAGAGACTCTCTATCCTTCTCTTTTACCTCAAACCACGCCGGGTTGGGTCTCCCGGGGTTTCCGGCCCAAAAAACAATTCAGGGGCTTAAACCAAAAAACAAAGGGACCCCTTTTTTCCCCTTTGGACCGTACCCCCGAGGTCGCACCTTCTTTTTCCAAAACACAATTAAACCCCCAAAAACCGAGCCCCAAACGCCAACATTCCATAGTTTCTCGCCAACAGCAGTCTCAGACACTACATTGTAAAAAAAAAAAACTTGCATGTTAAATTTAGATGTTTATACTGAAAATTAAGCAATTTTTTTTACTCTATTTAGAAGAAAAAAATCTATATATTACACTAAGAAATATTTTCTAATGGAAAACAATGCTAAAAGCATTTAACAAATATTCTAAAATACAAATTTATGTATATTTAAAACGTCATATATTTATAACAACATATAAATATATATTTAGAATTATCAATCTATATGAGAAACGCAAATGACATGAATGCAAAGGGATGGAATAAAATTTTTTCAAAAAAATAAAGGGATGGATGATCCCCTTTGTTTTTTCACCCCGGGGAAAAAATTAAATAATAGGTTTAGTCTAAAAAAATTAGCTTTTTTTAAAACAATGTACAAATACCTTTTAATCCCCTTCAACGTACTTCCTTTCTCTATCAATACATAGCTGCGTATGAGTTTTCCATCGTTGAAATCAGTGCTGTGGCTCATAAGGTGTCTCCATCATCAGTAAGTCTAATATTTTTGCCTTCACCTCATCAATAGATTGTAAATGTGTGCATTTTCACTTTAAGAAACAGGTAAAAATCTTATGGTGCAAGATTCTGCGAGTACAGTGGATGCTCGAGCACAGTAATGCGTTTGTCCGCCGAGAACTGTTTTACAGAGAGCGCAGTATCCACTGGGGTGTTATCTTGATCAGGTTTTTCAGTCCCAGTTACATAAGCAAATTCAACACCAATTTTTTTTACTGGCTCTCTGTCATTGTTTGTAATATCTGACATCATCCGGTCACTCAAACGTCGGTCTTTTCGCACGATTTCATAATTTTTTTTTAAGTTTTCGTCAGTTCTTGATGATACTGAGACGGCTCACGCGTCCTTTCTCTAACATAATCACTGTGTTCTTTGACGGCCACGATTAATGGCAAATCTTTTCCAACCCAAATCCAAGAAGTGAAACGAAGGATAGATGCAAATAAGATAACCTTTAAAAGGACAGAAGTTTTAGGGAAGCGAGAGGCAATTTGAGAAAGTTCAAATTCAGAAAAGTAAAGGAATTGGGCGGCCTAATTTAAAAATCACGGAAATCTCGCCATTCATCCAAAAGGAAAATACCCTTGTACGCCAGGTTTGAGGGAAAATCTGAAGTGGATTGACGGGTTTCTTTGAATTCGGGTAGGGAAAATTAATTCTGAATGCGAAATATTTTTAAGATTTGAGAGTAGGCGGATATAATATAATTATAAGATAAGTATCCCATTTCGCGATCTGTGTTAATTACGGCCCCGTGGGTTTGGGTTTTTTTCACTTAATATGTTTGTTGGGTTATTAAATAATTTGGGGAAAAACCCCTTTAAAAAAAGTCATATTAAGAATTTAAAATGTCCATCATTTCAGAATTTCCCCCCACCCAACTTACGCTGAAACCCCACGATATGGTCAACGATGATCGACCATATCATAATACATATCAACCAGAACGCCCGTTAATCATCTTCAAAAACACTTCACAACCTTCCGAAAATCATTTGTGCCACTAAAAGATTTAACCGCGTGAAATGCAATTATCTCCAAGTACTTGGAAATAACTGCAAATATATGGGTACTCTCCAAATATATTGGGGTTTTTTGCTGTATTCTTTAACACGAAAAAATATTTAAGTTCCCTTAGTCTCGCTTTAAACTATTTTCACTGTACGTACATATATCGAATATTTGTAAGTAAAAAAAAAAAAAAGCTGTCAAATTAAAATGGAGATTAATTATTTTTTTATCTGAATTGACTTAAAAAACATTTATTTTCATATCATTGTTCAAAATGGAAAGTGTAAAATTTTTCCTATCTTTTTTTTTAAGTAAAATTTTGACTTTTTAATTAAAAAAGGGAAATTTCTTGGAAAAAAAAGAATTTAAGGGTGCAAATGACATTTTTTGTAATATAACATTTCTTTTAAATGGTTCCCTTTTATTTTTCCCTTTAAAAAAATTTTTTTTTAGATCAAAAAGAAAAAAAATTCACCCAAATTTTAAAACTAAAATTTTCAATTTACTTTTTCCAGATATGTCTTCAAAAAATATCTAAATTTTATTTTATAAAAGAGCTGTAAAAACCTTTAGTGATATAAAAGAAATACGGAGAATTATATAATCACTTCTCTTTTCAACTTTAGATACAGCAATAGATTCAAATCACAATTTATTAAACTAAAAAGTCTTGTTATAGCATATTTCCTTTATAAAATAAATGAATAAAACTTTAAAATGCATTAAATTTGTGAGATTGCATTTTTGACTTCGGCTTTGAAAACCTTTTCTGTGGAAATGGTTCTAAAATGTTTTGATTCTTTACAGAATTTTTAATAGCAGTCTTTAGAAAAACGTGAAAAAGCTAAGTTTATAAGTCTTAACAAATTATTTTTTCTAAATAAGTAATGATGCAATTAATAAAGATTTAAAAGTCATAGTTTAATTTTAAATGTAACTTTCCATTTTTACACGTCCCTAAAACTGAATTCACATAAAAAATTTCGAGAAAAAAAAGTCGCCAGTTTAATTTAATACTTTTCAAACTAAAGTTTCGGTTCAAAATTAATTCGTTAATAATTCATTAACTTTTATACAAGGAAATCAGAAGAGTTAATTGCTTAGGTTTTTCATTAATTTAAGTGGAAACAAATACATTTGTAATCCTTTGCTTCGGTAATATAAATAATGTTTCAATAAAATTAATGTTTCAAATAATGTTTCTATAAAATTAATGTTTCAATGGTATGATCCTTTTGTGAAAAATAAATTGCACAGTTTATTAAATACATTTTCCTTTTCATATGAAAAATATAACTTAATAATAATTCTCTTCGAAAAAGAATTGGATAAAAATGAGATATGTGCATCAAAATTGATCGTGATTTTATCGAAACAATTTTGTCCTATCATTTTTACCTGGGAAACCCCTTTTTGGGAATAAACGTTTTTTGACTTCAAAAAAGAAGAATATACACGAGATGAACCATTACTCGGATTATTTGAATCGCACTTATTAATTCCATTTCCCTGCGTTACTCCAGATCCAATTACTGCACGTTAATTTTTATCTTGGGTAGTTATTATCAATAAGCAAATTATATGCGCAATAATGCCCTAAATCAAGGGTGGTGAACCTTTATGGATCAACGTGCCATTTTTTCTAAAGAAGTGTTTAGTGAGGTATAAACGTGCCTTCAAATAATTTTGAGAAAATAATAAAACAAAACATTAGAAACCCGATTACCTAACCATTTTTAAAAACGCATAAATGTATAATTTTCATGATATTTAGGTGACAGATTAGAATAAATGTATAAAAAAGTTTTAAGGACATTATGACAAAAAATTACTTAAATACAATATTTTGGGAAAATTAACTTAGAATAACCTTTATTCCAAATGTTCTCCTTTTGTAAAAAATGCTTTTATTGTATTAATATTTTGCCTGTATAAAGCTCAGACCTCGGTACAGAGACTCAACTAGAATTTTTGAAACATATAACTTGGAAGTCGGTTTATCCATGTTTTACGAAAACGGAAGGGGGAAATTTTAAGAAAATACGCCGATAATTAATTCAAATGGTTGTAACTCTGAAAATAATGCGAACTTTTCAAAAATCATTAAATTAATATTTTATATATGTATTCTAATCTAAGTGACACTAAATATAATGAAAATTATACATTTATGTGCTTTTTTAAAATCACGGTTCCGAACGTAGTCGGATACATTAACACAAAACTATATTTACTGCGAAAAAATTCCTTTTGAAATGTATAGTTATAAAGGTTTTTTTGTTAATTAATTTAAATTTTAAAAACAATAGTCTTTTTTACGAAGGGGGGCTAAT
>BMAV01000513.1:0-25334 GCA_019973955.1 Trichonephila inaurata madagascariensis | reverse complement strand
GCGGAACATCTTTACGAAAATAAATCTTACGTCAGTGGCTCTTAAACTTTGGATCACTGCCCCCTTTTAATGTATCAGCCAGACATTGTGGACCCCAAGATTTTGAACAACTCTCCCTGACTCCCAAACACATGGCTGAGTGATTTCAAGTTTTCTCAATAATCTTAAGACTGCCTCTGCTGCACTTTTCTAACACTTTTTTTCCCTTGAGAAAACAGTAAATATCTAATTAAAATTGGTGCTGTATATTTTTTACTAGTGCTGTTATATCAGGTGCAATATTTGAAATTTGGTTTCTTTTCTAACAATTTCTGAAACAGAATTGATTTTCTTGTTCGATAATGTATTACTACAGTTTTTCTATTGGGGCAATCTAGTTTTTGATGGCACATCTTTCAATTTTTCCCGGAAACCTTTCAGAGTCTAAAAGAGGAAAATCTCAACATTAAATGAGAGACCTTTGTGGACCCCTAGAAAGGCACTGAGGAACCCTAGAGGTGTGCGGTCCACAGTTTAAGAACCACTGATATACGTGAAGCTCGCAGCGTTAGGACTGTTGCTTTATCACGATTTTCGTAAGCTTTAAAAGAGTTATTTTTGATTTTCGATGAACAAAAAAATTTTACTTTGATTTATATTAACAGCCCTACAAAGTTGGGATATTCATTTGTGTACATCCGATATATTGTTTTCTGTATTTCCATTTATTAGTTATACTTGTACAGAGCGAAAACTTTTTTTGAGGCAGGCTCATGCGCTTGCTTGTTATATGAACATTTTAAGAAAGGTAATACATAAAAACGTCAGAGATGAAATAATTAAAAAAATAAGATTTTTGAATAATGTATAATTTTTTTAAGTTATTTCTTGGCGAGTTACTAGAATAAACAATTCGTTTCAGAGTTGTTGCACAAAAAATAAATTCACAATTTCATTAATTTCCAGAAAAAACTATATACTAACTATATTTACTAAACTTATTGTTTTGATCGTTACTCAATCCTGAAAAGTACTTCTTTTTATTAATAGTGTGGCTTTGCTATTTTTTCCCTCGGATCTGAGTCTACGAAATGTAAAGAAATATAATCGAAGTGTATTTTTGAGTTTTAAACTACGAAATTCCGCTACATCTTTTATTCTTGAATCTGTATACTTTGTATGTGCAAAAACAAACGGACAACAGCTGCACTCATTCTTTCAAGAACAATGAGCAGAATACAAAGCATAGAGAGGAAACAACGAAACAGAAGTTTTAGAGAATGGAGTAAAACCAAATGTAAAGGTTTTTCAGTTTGAAATGGATTCGCATTGTGGACTTATTTGTTGAAAATTCTGTTCATAAGAATATACTTAAAAATATTCTTTTTCCTTGATATTTCATTAAAGGGTAATAATACAAAGCAAAAGAAAAGTAATGATTTTGAAAATGGTGTAATATGAAATCATATTCTAACATACATAGCTCTCCAAAATATGTCACCTTATTTGTCACCTTATGCGGTTTTCTGATCCACTATTATCTTTCTAGAACTATCTGAACTAGTTCGTTCTTTATCCATTTTCTACATTTTAGCAAATGAGTATCTTCAGACCACTATTTATGCATTTAAACGCAATACTCCCCATTACTCGAAATGACGAAACGGAAGGAGTTTTTAACCCTCTGACCCCATGGGTAATAGGATTGCTGCTGAATCCCATCATGGCGGCTGTCGCAATCTCATGAATGTATACATAATTGACATATGTGTTATTAAAAAAAATATAGTTACTATATATGTGTTTTTAACGCTATCTAAATTGAATTCACTTCAATACCTTTTTTCCACAAATAACTAATCGATTTTACTACTATTAAAATTAACGCCTCATATATCTTCACAAATTCTACTCTTGTAACAGTCCATAACTTGAACTGGACTGCTAACGCCACCTGGTGTGTGGTATGGTTGTTAAGATGCCGGTTCCACCATCTGTTTTCTTGTTGTATCTGTGTGTGTATGTTTGTGTAATATCCTTTATGTAGTTATTCTGTTTCCTGTGCTATGATGTACCCATCTGCTGTCCATTAAAGTAAAAGGGTGCTTAACCTACCTCGATGAGAGTATCTTCATTCAAATACCTCAAAAATGCACTTCATTCATGCATACAATACGTTTCACTCTCAGATTCTCTCTCCCCCGTCTTACACATCCCTCTCCTTTATTGAGGATGTAGTTGTACAACACCGCTGTTGAAACAGCGCCATCTACATCCTAACAATATAATTATGTGGATAAATAACACACATTTAGGTTCTCATAATGAGCCCATACATTAAAAAGGATATGTTAAGGATCTAAGCATTGGTAGATTCATATTGATTTGTACATATATCAATTTACATAATGGATCTATACACAAAAATTTACAAGACTGATCCATTCCCATGTGTAGATTTACATTATATATATATATATATATATATATATATATATATATATAAAGGGGATTCACTACCAGACCTTCAAACTGTAAAGGAGGAGGTACAGAGACGACTAGAAATCAAATAGGAATGCAGATTCGAAAACACCCTAGTTGCGAGCTATTGCGTAAAGAAGCAGAGCAAAATCACTGAAACAGAAACAAAATAATAGCAACACATTTATGGGACAGAAAAATTTTTATTGAACGGTTGTACTATAACAGGTGCTGAAAATTACGACCAGAAGTAGCGTAGCAGACCTGGCGGCAGCACTAAGTTCTGGAAGATTTCTGGCATGTCACATATCTTATTGACAGCTACAGATATTCGAGCGATGAGAACTCCAACTGTGTGAAAGAACGGGCGTCTAGTACACCAAACTCTTTATGTGGCCCCAGAAGAAGTCCATGCACGTTCGAACGCATTTTGTAGTTCAACCTTTCAATAAAATGTTTTCTGTCTCATTAAAGTGTTGCTGTTTCTGTCCTTTTCCTCTGCTTCTGCTCATTTGCGATCCTGCATTTTTATGTGATGCCGAGTCGTTTCTGTAACCCTTATAGACTCTACAAGTTTGTCGGTCTAGTAACGAAACACCTTGTACAGTTGAACCTGTTTTTGTGCGGTAGATAGGGACCGCATAAAAAAATCGCTTAAAAAATATTCAAAAATTTCATAAATTCTTATATATAACTAACTAATTCGTGGAAATACTACAAGAAACTTTTTTATGCGTTGGATAGGGACCGCATAAAAAAAGTCGCATTTATAAAATATGCCAATTATTTACAAAATTTATGTAAGAATACTTACATAACAAAATAAATAATTAAATATTACACATGGAAATAGTTTAAAAACATATAGTTTCTCATTGGGTTTACGGATAAGTCATTAAAATAAACATACATAATTTTCCCCTTTGATCAACCCAAATTCTTGTAATGAATGCAAATCGGTTTCATCACCTAAAGGGTCAATTTAAATTTGATTTTTTTTTTTCCAACATAATTTTTTGTGACGAAGGACGGATAGTCATTTTAAAAAATGTCACGATAACCAACTATACATAAAAACCCTTTTTTTATACCCCCTTTCAAAAATTGGTATCTATTTAAAGAAAATGTTTTTCCCAATTTGTTGGAAACGGATCCCTAATTTTTATTCGCTCTCAAAGTTTTCCCGGTTTTTCCTTGTCCGTCTTCATTTTATAAATTTTGATAATGTCACTGCTTTAAAAGTTTCGTCTTCAATCGCTCGGGCGCTGGAGCGTTAAAGAAATGAATGCGCAGTGCCGGGGCTGTTTATAAAAAGAACAGAGCGTCTTGAAGTGTCCCCCATTTCAGTGGCGTAACGACACCCTGCATCAGGGGGGGGCAGGACTCTGGGTCCAAGGCCGACATTCGCTAAATACGTATTTACCCAATTTATAAAATATTAAAGGCAAAACCGGCTTTCAGGCGGGGTCCAAACCAACGTAACACCCTGGTAAAAAATAGAAAACATTACATGGACCCGTCGTTGAGTCCGTCACGGGGGGGGGACGGACCTAGGAGCAAAGGTTGACTAACCTAAATATGTATTTACCCAATTTATAAAATTTTAAAAGGCGAAACCTGACTTTCAGGGGGGGGGCCCAAAAATTTTTCCGTTCCCCACGGGAATATAGATGAAAACATTACAGGGGCCCCAAACCCTTTTCAATTCATACACCGCAAAAAAAAATATCCAAAAAAAATCCAAAAAAGGGAACGATAAAAAGGTTGTGTATTTCACATTACCTTTAAAATACAGTGTCTATGAGTTATAAAAAAAGAAACGGGGACGAAATTCCTAAACAACACGTATAAAATGCAAATCTCAAGATATAGGAGTTCAAATCCCAATTTCAAATTGCACCTCAAGAATATGAGGAAGAAACCAAGAAATAGTGCTTCGTGAAAGTTAAGTAATATTAAAAAGGCGATTCATATTTAACATTAAATTTGAGAACATATTTACTTACTTCTCATTTAGGTATATTTCCAATATGGAATTTTGAACAAGCAAAGATATTATAGGAATCATATTATTTTATTGATGAAACAATGCAGTTTCTAACAATATGGACAATTTAAAAATCAAACAGTATTTAATAGGGTCATAGTATTCGCAACTACCTAAGAGTTTGGAATCAACTATGCAGGATAAAGCGTTAGAAGCTTCCACATACATTTCGAAGATAGATACAAAACTAAACATATTATCTCCATTTTCGGAGCTTAAAGTTAAAAACTAAAGGTTATAAGATCACCAAAAATGATTTTTAAGGGGACCAAATCGCTTATTTTATTTGATTTCTCGTAACATCAAAAAGACCAAGGTAGAGACAAGAAAAAAAAAAGAAACAAAATAAGAAACAAAACGGGAAATTCCAGGCAGGAAGTTACGGAAAAGTAACCTAAGCAAAGATGATTACCAAAAACGGTATCATTTCCGGTTAAGACCATTGGGAAAGAAAATAACCAAAAGTTATGGATCGTTTTGTCCCATGCAATGGCCAAACATCATTTTTAAAAGTCCACGGTTGATGCCTGCTTCTACCACTAGGTGGTTCTCCAATTTTATGACGTCATAAAGACGAATGGTGCCAGATTGAGGTTTACTATTTTAAATCGTTCCTTTCTCGTTGGGATATGAGGCAATTATCTAATTAATGGCTATCTTGAATCGAGAAAAGCTGAATTTAAGGGGTGATATATAACGAGCGCCACGTAGTGTGTGAGCAAAAATTTCTCGCAAGATGGGCACTCGGTAAATTTTGAGGAACATTTAATTCAGCCTTTGCGCTACAAATCTTTATTCATTGCTATCATTACGGTATAAGCGTTTGAAATCGGTTTTAAGTCCGAGGCGGAGAGTGTCAGCTTAAAATAGTTTTGCTCAAGGTTTTATTGAGCATGTCTTTAAATTATACTGTGGAAATGGAAAATTTAGGAATGCGATTTCGTTAAGGCGAAGATCCAGATACAGCTGTTTCTACCCCTTGCCTGAATGGGGGCCACTTTAAAGAGAGATGTCAAAGAATTTTGTAGCGGAGGAATTTGTGGTAATATCGGGAGATTTATTCCACTGGAAGGTGTAATCGAATAACAACCTGCACATCTTTTGCCTTTAGAGAAAGATGGGAGGATATTACGATAAATTATGCACTTAAAGTTTCAGTATTTTTAACTGCAATTTGTATGAGAATCAACTCAAATTTCATTTGCTTATACAGGTGCTTTAAATGAAAAATAGATAATAACTTTGCGATCTAAGTTACTCATTACCAACAAGAAATAAATATTCTTTCAATTTTAAGGATGTCTTCGGTTAATGTTAAGTGGCCGCGGTAGCCGAGTGGTATAGGTATAGGATCGTGGCATGCCTTGTCACGAGTTCGAGCCCAGTACCACTAAAGACCCGCCGTGTAGGGCAGCGATGCACGTTAAATCTATCGAGAGCTGAAACGTCCTCCTGTTGGTGTGGTGTGGTAGTTAGGAGAGGGGGTGCCAGCTCAGGTGTCGTCCACGTCACTTGACCATGGTTCAAAATTACGTGGTCCGTCGCCAAAAGCCCTCGTGTAGCTGAACAGTGCGACTTTAATATTCAATCAATCAATCGGTTAATGTTAAAGAATAGGACCAGAATTTGGAATATTTTTTCAGATATAAAAGTAATGAAACATTAATATGATTTTCTGGCTTCACTATCCTTTGGAGAGCAGAATTTTTATTATACTTCCCGTTTTTAACCGAGTTTATTCATTTTTCTGGTATAAAATGTGTTTCGCGCTTTTTCTCCTATACCGTAATGTTAAATGGGATATGCATTCACGTATTATAACAAAAAAGAAAGTATTCATGGAATATTTTGGCATTTTTAAAAACAATATATTGTTAACAGAGGTATGAGTTATAATATTACAAATTTCCATAGAAATTGAGGCATTTTTTCTGTCTGAAAATGTGCTTCGCGTTTAGTTCAAGCTCTCGTACTTTTACCGAAGACAGTCTTAAACACCTTTCTGTAATTCTTAGTCAACAATCCTTTTTGCAGTAAAAGTATTAAGAAAGTTGGATGAGGTCTTAAGAACAGAAATTGCTCCGAATGTTTTTAAAAATTATAATAAGGTTTCACTGTACAAATGAGAATTAAAAAAATGGGTTTTTTGAAGAACTTTTCCCAAAAATCCCCTTAAATTTAAAAGGGGTTTTTTAAGATTAGTTTTATATTCAAAAAAATAAATTTTGTTAATTTTCATGATGTCATTTTAATCCTTTTTTTTTTTATTTTTCCTTTCTTTTTTTTACTTAATGACGAATTTAAAAATTAAGAAAACCCCGTAAGAAAAAAAAATTGGGTTTAAAAAACCAAATAATTTTCTTAAAAAATTATTTTTTTTTTATATATTTTCCTATAATCTTACAAAATTTTAAAAAGTTGAAGCTCTGCATTAAAAAAAACCCCAGAATTATAATAATTCTTATGTCTGTTTTTGTTTTCCCATCCTAATAACAAAAAAAAAAACTGATTTGTCTCAGAAAGAAAAAAATCACTAGTTTTTCTTAATTTTATGTGTTAAAAGTTTTTTTCTAATGTGCCAAATGCTTGTTATTTTTTCTGACTATTGCTATTAATACACGTAATAAAATTAAGCATGCATTTTGAATCAAAAAAAAGAATTTTATTTTTTTAAAAAATTTTAAAAGAATTTAGAATACAAAACCCTTTTTTTAAAAAGGGAATTTTTTAATTCCCTTTCAATATCGCAAAGTGATCATAAAACTCATCCCAATTTTTATTATATAGATTGACGTTCTTGTAAATGGAATTTCATGCATGTAAGTCACTTATTTAAAATCACTTCATGGATTCTTAAAACTTTAAAAAATTAAATGCTTAGCTTTTTGTGGTAATTTGAGCACAAAACTTTTGTTATTACGTCGAGTAAAAGGCCGTATAGGCCATTTGTCTGCGAGCTGCCCAATACAAATTAGCCTTTGCAGGAAAGTTATCAGAAGAATAATTAAAGTTTGTGTTGGTCAGGGAAGCACAAATTGTCAGATGAATCAAACTCATAGTCTCTCCATTAAGACACAGAGGGCAGTTGGCGGTGTTTTTCACACCAATTTGGTGTAAGTGTTCCTGAAGAAAAAATGACCGCGGTCAAAGTTCTAAAATTAGCAGAGAAGATTTGTCTAGGAAGATTCATTGGGGCTGGACTAGAAGGTCCCCCGATTTTTTCTACATCATCCTCTTAATTCGGTGCTTTTTCCACGGATCTGGAGATATTTGAAAAAGACTGGCTGCATGACAAGCCACTAGAATGCTGTGGGAGATTATAGCCATGCTTTGCCAGAGTTGCCTGGATGCCGCAATGGCTAGGGATCCATTGGTAATAGCCCAAAAATAGCACTTTGAGACATGATTTTTCTTTTTTACCCCCCTCCACCTCTATTGAGTCGATATTGCGTAAGGAGCAGAGAGTGAGGATTGCAGACTGAGAATTCAAAAAAAAAAACAGCTATTTCAAAAGTAAAATTGGTCTGGATGTTGCTTATCTCAAGCTCTATCTCTCACAGTTTTTAGTGCCCAACCCTTTTTTAAAAAAAGATTAAAAAAGGTTTTTTTTAAAAGAAGCAGCCCCATCTGAGCCATCATTCTGGGCAGAACCTTCAGTACAAAAAAACTTTTAAAAAAAATAAATACTTAGAGGGGGCAACGAAAAAATTTTGGGGAACCATTAAATCAAAGTTTTTATAAAACGTACCATATTTCCCCTTAAGGATTGTTTGATAGAGCAGCTCGTGAATTCTTTAGAGGTATTTAATTTATTTGATTAATACATTTGAAAGAAAAAAGTAAAGGAAAAAGATAGTTTAAGGGCTATTTATTTTTAATTACGGGAAATATGAAAATTGAACGACTACAATGCATTTTATCATTAATCCTGTATTTACTGGCAATAGGTAGGAAGTCTGTACATTAATGGCAGCATGGAACTAAAATTGCAAAAAATTTGAATTTAAGAATATTTTTCTTGCTTCATCGTAAAGTAAAAATAATGAATAAATGTTTTCTCCCCTAAAATAAACTTTAGAAATTTTTTTTTGCTGAAAATATGTACGTAAAAAACGTTCTATGAAATATCCAATCCAACGCCCAAGAAATTCATTCAAAAGAATAATGTTAGTGGTTTTAAGAAAAGCAGGAGCAGTTTATTTCTAATGAGAAAAGTACTTTTTACAAATTTCAGTGATGTTCTGTGTCTAGCTATGCATTTTATGTTCCTTTTTAAGAGGAAATGTTAACGTAGAAATGATTCAAAGTTGAGAAATTTTCCGCGAAAAAGCTGAAAGCAGACATAAAATTCAACAGACTATTCTAACTCAAAATAAATATTGAAAGCATATTGATAAAAAAGTGAGAATCAGAAAAAATATGAAGGATAATTTACAAAATATATCATATTTGATATTTATGATAGAATTTTGATAAACAAACAAAATTATTATTTGATACTTAAATAGGTGACAACTTTTAAAAAATATTACTAGAACTCTTCAAAATAAGACAGCTCTATAGAAATATGATTATATTAAGAATAAGTTTCAGTAAAGGTATATGCATGGTGACTGGGTAACATGAATATAATATTATGATTAAAAATAAGTTTTGATAAGTAAAAGAAGTAATATAAAAATAATTTTTTTAAGCCAGTTCCTTCTGAGGTCAACAAAGAAAAATTTTATATGTTAGTTACTTTTTATTAAATAATTACAATTAATATAAATATGTATATACATATAGCAGAATCACAATATTAAGCGGCAAAATAAAAAGCGATTTTCCTTGCAATTCTCCATTTTCCTTTCTATATAGGGTGTTGGACTATTTTTTTGTTTGTTACTATTTATTCATTACTTAAATTTAATTGTTCTATTAAAATAAAATAGTAAAAAAAAAAATTACATACTCTGAAATTAGGCCATTCCAGGTGGGATTCGAATTCACGACCTTTGCATTAGATGTCCAACGCGCTTATGTATTGCGCTGCAAGGACACAATGAATGATTTTCCTCTCTATATATGCTGCTGGGCTATTATTTTTGTTTGTTATTGTTTATTAATTTTTAAACTTAATTAATGAATTAATACTTGAAAAAATGTATTAACATCAAGTGTCATCCACTACAAGTTTAAGAAAAAATGCAATTGAACTTGAGTGGTTGAATAGAAAGTATTTTTTAAAGACTGAAAATTTGAGAACACGATATATAAATAAATATATATATATAGGGAGAATGTGAACTAATAATAGGAATTGAATGAAGAATGTTGAAAACATTTTTAGCTACTTAACTACTTTATTGAACTGTATGCTATAGAAGTCCAGGAACATGGATGTAAAGCATTTATTTTTTAATTGCTGGAAACTCTTAAGAAAAATAAATATTTTGATATAAATTATCACAATTCATTTTGACGTTATGCATAAAAAATAGCATCGAGCTATTTCATTTTTTTTTGTGCGAAGATGAGCTGGAAACAATTTTGTACGAGAATTCACGAAAATAGGGAGGAAGACTTCATATTTGCCGACTGTATCAACAAGCCAATTCTAAAAACATTAACATCAATTTACTGCAATCAACGTAAAAGGTTTAAAAAAAAACTATTGGCATTCAGGTTTATTTGGAAAAGCTGAGATTACTACATTGAAAACAATGTTTCGTTGGTACTGCGGGGAATTGCACACGTGTTCATTATTCCGAATGGGAGGAATTCCATTGGATACCATTAGTATTTATTCTTTTCAATTTTTCTTTTATTCAAGTCATTTTAGTAAAATTTCAGAGCTGCAGTTGTTGGTTTTATGCCAAAATGGCACTTTTGTTTTTAAAAGTCTAATTTTTAATTTTTTTTGAGGATATTTTTTGTTGATGGGATTAGATTTTTTTTTACAGATTCTTGTTTTTTTTTTAAATTTTTAAAATAGTGCTTTGCTGAAATTTTTGAAACCCTTAAGGGCAAAATTTTTAATTACATATATATAGTAATAATACAAATAAATTTTAAAAATCTACTAGTTTCAGCTTATAAAATTATTCCTAGACTTAACTAAGCGTCAACAAGAAAATCATGAAATATAAAAAGATTTAAAAACATATACCTAAACATGTAAGATGTCAAGCTGTTGTGCTGTACAAATTGTTCTGATTTTAAATGAATTTGAATGCTCAAAAAATAGGAAAGACTACACCCCCCAAAGACAATAACTTTACAAAAAAAATTTTAAAGGTTTTAAAAAGCGTACTCGAAGCTAAAAATTTTTAATTTTCCCCGTTGTTATATATTTACGTATTTTTACGTCTGAAGCACAATCTTCATCTCCAAAAAGCATCTTTAAATATTCTATCATACATTTATTTCGCCAAAACATCAGCTCTTTTATCATATATCGATTAAAGCATATTTCAATGCCATCATTTTTTTTATATTTTTGAAATTTCGCATATATTCGATCCATTTCCATGTTAAAATTTCCTCAAATCAAATAACTTGTTTCCTGACAGGGACCAAATAATCATATCGATACAACTATTTTATGTGAGGAGATTTTTTTATAACTTGCACAAGGCATGTTTTTTTAAGTAAATACCATTTTGAAATTTAGTCGCAGCACAGCATTACGTGGGGGTGAGGTAAACCTCCCAAATTTTGCTCCAAAAGGGTTTTTTCGACGGGGAAATCGTTATTTTAAAACCGGCCAAGTGATGAAGACGGAACTCCCGCCCAACCCCCCCTTTCCCATTTTCCCCCACCCCCAACCGGAGGGGGTTTTATTTTGAAAATTTAACGGCATCATCCTTCTCCCCCTCACGATGGGTATTCAGCGGTACTGGCTCGAATTCATGACACGTAGGCCACGAGTCCATTTTGACCACTAGGCTACCGTGGTCATGGCAGAGCGTTGCAGTCCTCGTCCCAAATATGCACATCAAGGGCCTTATCATTTTAAGTTTCTTTATGCATGTTCATAAAGTACAGTGAACAACCGAAAAGTACTCGGGTTGCGAAATATGTGCTGTCGTTTAATTCTTAAATATACGAACGATGAAAACACCCAGAAATCGTAAATGGATTAGTGAAGAAAATGGAGAAAACTGTGCTCGCTAGAATGGTGAGAAAGTGGACAAGAGCCTTTATAGATGGTTGTATAAACATGCATGATGAGGAATGATGTAGGCCATCCTTCGTCATTAATGATGGTCTGGTATAGAAACTTGGGGGTAGCTCGGGAGAGTGAGAAAAAAGAGTCTCAATGCATTTGTTTGCTAAAAACCTGGTTTTTGGGATCCACTACCCAAAAAATATGTTTTTAAAAATGGACAAATTTTCTTAGGATTTTATTTCATAGGCCATCTTATTAGCTTCATTCCGGTTTTTTTTTACATTCATGAACAAAATACAGGTGTTTTAGTAAAAAAAGATGCCGCGTAACTTACATAAAACGTCAAACTTTAAAGTGTTTTACTCGAAAATTGTTTTTTTTCTAAAACTCAAAAGGGGACAACGATTCCAAAAAATTTATAAAATAATTTTCTGAAATTTTGTGTGTATGTTCGTAAACAGTAAAGCTTTTTAAAGCGTTCAAAAATTTATCAATCTCTGTTTTTTTTTCTTTTTTGTTCTTTATTTTGAATATAAACTGTTTTTTTTTGAATTTCATATAACAAACCAAGATAAAATGCTTAGTTTTTGTAAAAATTAAAATATCTCTTATACTGAAAGGGCACTTAAAAGGAAAGAAAGTAATACATCAAAATTGGGAAAAAAAGAGAAATATGTTTATTAACTATTTGTAAAGGGGCCCGTTATCTATTTTGTCGTTTTCCATTTTTTCCCATTTTAGTAGTAATAATTTATTTTTCAACTCTTAATTTTAATCCTTTTTTTTAAAAAATGTACTAAATAAATCTCAAAACCACAAAAAAATCTCCATATATCCATTATTTTTAAAAAAAGTTGTCGCAAGTAGTCGGATACCTTAAGAAGTGTTTTCCATGAGAGGTAGATAATTGGGGAATTATGCGGAAACTGTGTTCCCAAAATACGTACTAACTGAGTTGCGCAAAAGCTAGAGTTTTAGACAATACTTTGACTTTCTTCAAGATGCAGCTTGTTGAAGGAGATAGATAAGTTTTAAAGTCACTCTCTTTTGAGATTCTCAGGGTGTTTTGGTAACAGAATTTTCGGTCTTAAGGGAACAGATAATTAGACACATACCATTGATTATCATTTGATTTTACACTCTTGAAGAATCCTCTTGAAGGTCAGTTGTACATGACGTAGTATTTATAAAAGCAGCTATTGGCGACAGAACTCGTAATTTTGAACCTAGGCAAAGTAACGAGGACAACTGCGCTGGCCTTCCCTGTCCAAGCTACCAAACCAAACTAACAAGAGGACTTTGAGAGTCGGCAGATTTTACGTGCACCAGCCCACTTTACACGGCGGGTCTTCAATGGAGTCAGGACTCGAAATCGCGACACGTCAGCCACGAGTTTGTGACCATAACTACTAGTCTAGGTCACTAGTTGTACGACGACGACTGCAAAACGGACGCAAAAGGAGTAGTTAGTAAATTAGGCGGCAGAAAACCTTGAAGAAGGAATTCAAAAGCTGGTCGTACGATAGAAATGTTGAGGGAAATGTATTGAAAATGGAATTAAAGGTAATGGTTTCAGGCAAAAATAAAATTATAATACAAAATATCTTTTTTAAAAATATCCAAACGGTATTTTTATAAAGACATGCCTCGTAAAATATCAGTACTTTGGACATAATTTTTAAGCAGTATTTCTATTACGTTATCATTGAATATTCAAATGATATACATAATTTATGAGATATAATATGATGATATATATTGCTGAGTAAAAATAATGTATATTACATTTTTCCTTCTTCTATAGTGCTTTGGCCTAACATAAGCAATATGAAAAATCTATTTAAAATTTTAATATCTGCCCACTATTTCTATTATTCAACAGAATAACATTTAACACATATTCCCTTCAAACTATTTTCTTTTAGTAACTTATCTTTTGCGCTCCACAACGTTCAAATTCGAATTCGTCACGTTTTCTCTATTTGTTACCGAACAGCCTGAAATCAAGACACGAAAAAGAAAAACAGAATGAGCGTTCCCTTTTTTTTTTAAAATATCCTCTTTCCAACCTACACAACATTTTATTTTTCCGGTGGCTCTTTTCGAATGCAGAAATGAATAAATTCCACCTCCTCCAAGTTCCCGGATCGAACACTCGAAGGGATCAGCCGTCCATATAGAGTCGCAGGTAACGTATAGCCCACTTAAGACATTTTTCAATGTTTGTCACGTTTTCAGCTCCAAATCGCCACAAATGCCAGAAATATGATCGATTGGCTATACATTTGACCCGCTGTTTATTTTAACTGAACTCACGCGTGTATAGATACTTCCCAACCCCCCCGTGTTTTAAAAACCAGTGTTACAAATGAAAAAAATGCGCCAATTTAAAAGGCGGTCAGACCCCAAAAAAAAGGTCGGGGGGAGTTTGGGACGGAAAATAAAAAGGAGAAAAAAAAGTAAAAAAAGAAATCGTGAAGTTGAGTTATAGGCTTAGCATAGTGCTTGTCACCTGCAGTGGCCTACGTGTTGTTGAATGGGTTGCAATATTTGCGAGTTTTAGGGTTTTTAAGGGTTGTTTGGTTTTTCCTTTTTCCCCAGGGGGGGCCCCTTTTTTGGGGAAAAGTGCCATTTCGATAAAAAAAAATTTTCTTGCTTCGAACATTTCCAAATATTAAAAAAAAAGAAAGAAAGAAAAAAAGAAAATTTTAAAAATTTTTACTAGCTTTTATGGGATTTTCCAAAAAAGCCATTTTTTTAAAAAATTTGTAAGGAAATTTTTAAAAAATATAATAAAAAAGACAAAAATACTATTCAGGTTCCATTGTTAATAAGCGTTTTACAGGTTAAGCATAAAATAAAAATAAATAATTTAAAACATTTAATTCCAAATAATTATTAAACCGGCAGTATTTAATGTGGCTTTTGAAATTGTACTCCCCATCCCTCCAATCATGTATATTAGGATTCAGTAGACTCACAGGAATTTTTCAAGGGGGGAGGGGTCCGGGATTGAAAGTTCGCCATTCTTGTATCATGCTATTTTTGATTTTGTCGATTTTCAGGAACAAAACACAGTAAAAAACTAATTATTGAATAAATAATTAGCATTAAATTATAAAATTAATCATTAATAACAAATATTTAATTAAATTTTGCGTATTATATACTTAGAATTATATAACCAATCGGAAAAAAATCAAGGGTTTTGGGGGGTCCGGATCCCCAGGACCCCCCATGTGTGCGCCACTGTTAGGATTAGCTCTCGAAGATTCTAACAAAATTATGTTTTTTTTGCGTATATTAGCTAGTTTAGAGAGAGATATTTGGTTTTTATGTTCATAATAGAGAATATTTATTCACAAACATGCTAATCAAAAGTTAGAGGGGACTTTTTTTTCTGAAATAACCGTATTTCAATAAAAATTTGTATTTATTATTATTTTTCAAATTTTTCAATATGTCCTCGCGTGCCACTATTACAACTCCGCCGTACCATACAGTGGCACGCGTGAAGTGGGTTGGCAACCTCTGGTCTATATTGAACAACATCGAAACATTCAGAAACAAATGCTTTGCTTAAGAATAGAGTAAAATTTCTGAAATATTAAACACTTTGCTGAAATTATGGGTACAAATCGAAATTAATGTAATTTTCTTCCTGCTATCAAGATGGATAACATAGCTATATATATATTATATTCTAAATCTATAGATGTGGATGTTAGATAATTAATTTTCAATGGAACTTTTTTTTAATAATAATTATGACTGCAAAAATCAACATTCCAATAAATAAATAAATAATGGATCTATTTTTCAAAGTTCCGTGGAAAGTTATCATGGAACACTTCTTATTGACGTTACTAATTATATAAAATAGTAAGTAAAGTTTTATTAAAAAATATTTAATAATTTTTAAAATTATTTTGAATGAACAAATTAATAATTGTGTTACGCAATTATTTCTTCTTAAATTAACAAAGCCTATGTCATGTCTATGGAGATTTGAATTAACCATGAGTTAAATAATATTATATAATAAGAATTATATAACATTACAAAATGAGGACCGAGAAACATGGATGAGAGAAAAAGGAAAAGGCTTCTATTTTATTTACGTAGCATTCTATTGTAACATTAAAGCTTTGGCGATGGACCTCATTATTTTGAGCCTCGATCAAATGACGAAACGACTCTTGAACTGTCCTCCACACTTCAAACTTCCACACCACGCCAACGTGTGGATTGTGAACTTCGACATATTTACCTCGCATCATCCCCTCTAGATGGTGAGTATTTAGTGACCCTAGAACTCAAGAGAGAGAGGAAGATAAATTTTAGCTTGATAGGTATAGAAAGAGAGGGGAGACGAGAGAGAGGATGGAGGCGGAAGGAGAGAGAAGAGAGAAAAGAGAGCGAAGAGGGGGAGGAGAGAGAAGAGATATAGAAGGGAGAGGGGAGAAGTGAGAGGAAAGGAGGGAGAAGAGAGGGGATGGAGAGAAGAGGAGGAGAGAACAAGAGAGGGGGAAGAAGAGGGAGAGAAGAGAGGGGAGAGATGGGATGAGAGGGGCAGAAGAGAGAGGGAGAGAGATGGGATGAGAGGGGCAGAAGAGAGGTGAAAGGAAAGGAGAGAGAGGGGATGGAGAGAAAACATGAGAGAGGGAGAAGAGAGGTAAGAGAGAGGGGATGAGAGGAGCAGAAGAGAGAGGGAGAAGTGAAAGGGGAGGTTAGAGAAGAGGAGGAGGTAGATGAGAGGAGAGATAGGGGAGAGAGAAAGAGGAAGAGAGAAAAGAGGAATAAAAATAGAAAAAAATAAAAATATTTGAAAGAATAAAAAAATAATTGTATGGTCTATTTTAATGAAAGCCTGTTTCATGCTCTATTAATGCTCCCTTAACGATTTAATTATTAAAAGCACAGAATGAAAGAAATTTATAGTGTGCAATTTTAAACGAAAATGCAGAATTAATTTCTATGTAACGCAAACTAAGCTTGTTATTCTCTGTAGTTACTATTATCACAAATATTACTTTGATATTTTATGCAACGTAATGAAAATATTCTTTTGAAATAACAGTGCACACACACACAATATAAACCAAAAGGCTTCCGCAAAAAAAATCAATAACCAACTAGATTTAATACTATAGTATTATTTTCAGATAATAAGGTTTTCTTTACAAGAGTTAAATATTTAATACTAACAATACAATACTGCTGATTAATACCAGATTTTCCTCTTTTTAGAGCAATGAAATAAGTTTGGGATCATTTGTTAAAAGTGAAACTTGCAAGAGATGAACCAACCATAATAAATGAATCACCAAAAAAATATTAATTATTTAGACATATCTATGCATTCAGGAATGTCTTCTACTTATGAGTTATTCGAATAGAATAGTTAATGAAGTTAGAATAATCAAGATGCATATTTAAGTAGAACGTTATTTCGGATAAATCAGACCTATTGACATTATAAGAGAATCATTATTTGAGAAGAAAAATGTCTGATAAAAATAAAAGATTTTGTCCTTATGAAAAAAGAGCCTTTTCTTTCAAGATTTATTACAAATTTTAGTAAGTTTCAGATATATAAATAAATTAAGTAGCATAGTTTCAGAAATTTTAATTATAACTTGAAGAAATTATCATACTTCAACAAGAAATAAATAGTCTTTTCAAGTTTTAACTACTTTTGTACATCAAAACCATTGTAGACATTTTTTTTTAGAAATATAATTTTTTTCAATAATATTAATGGATAAACAGAATGCAATAATTTTAGATTAAATAAAAATAAAACTTACAACTTAAAACACAACTGGTTACTATTAAAAGACACACAAGTACCATTCAGAAATGTTAAATAACTTTTTCAAGTCGAGGCTCAAATCCCTCACCTTGGCGACGTGTGGAAATCAGGGGTGCCAACTCAGGTGTTATCTTCGTCACTTGATAGCAGTTGAAAGTAACAAGGTCCGTCACCAATAGCCCGGAGTTCCACTGTGTTGCTTAACAGAGTTCAGCGTTTTCAAATCCTTACTCTAAGATATACAGGTCTGTGGTAGCCCAGTGTCAGGTTATCAGATCATGGCAGGCATGTCACGAGTTCGAGCCCAGTACCATTATAGACCCGCCGTGTAGGGGCGAGATGCACGTTAAATTTGCGAGAGCTCAAACGTCCTCCAGTTGGTGTGGTATAGTAGTTGGGAGAGGAAGGTGCCAGCTCAGGTGCCGTCCTCGTCACTTGACCATGGTTCAAAATTAGTGGTCCATCGCCGCCCTCATGTAGCTGAACAGTGCGACGTTAATATTCACTCACTCACTCACTCTGTAGGATACGCGTCATGTGCTAGTCAATTGTAAAAATAAGCGTCAAAAGGAAATATATTCGGGGTTTAATGGTAATAAAAGTTATAAAAAGGAAAAAAATATATATTTAAAAAAAGGAAACAAATAAAAATAGTTTTAATTATCTTAAAAATTTAACCTTACATAACAAAAATTAGCACACAAATTTCATTGTTCAAATTATGAAAAATATATATGAATTAATCTAATTTAATTTAAGGAAATTGCAAGTCAATTTTAAAGCTAATTTGAGTAATTATTATTAAAACTTTCATAAAATTATGCAATATAAAAACTTCAGCGATTAATTTGCAATGCTTTCTTGTTCTTAAGAATGTTTATTAAAGAAAAAAAAAAAAGCTTAGCAATTTTGAAGTGTTTTTAACGATTGCATATTATAAAAAGTTTTCAATTTTTAAGTAAAAGAAAAAAAATCAATGGTTTTTTTCTGATATAATATCTTGTCGAACGTTATTTTTTTCAACGCTTCTAAAAAATGAATGAAAACTTAGAATAAGACTTATAAGAGTAAAGCTCTTGAAACATTAGTTCGCTTGAAATATTTTGATATCTTAAAGAAAAAAAATTATTTTTCTTTTAAAATAAAGTTAATGCGGGCTCTTGTTTTTTCTTTATTTGCAGTTAAACTTGTTAAACAAATTGACGAGCATATAATAATCACTAGAAATTGGGAGTACTGAAATGAAAAATTCAAGTTGTTGTGTTTATAAAGTATAGTTAATAAGATTTTTAAAAATAAATTTTTCTGATTTACTACGAACTACTCTACTACTACTCTCTCTCTTTTTATACTATATTTTTGGAATATGAATGGCAAATCTGGTTAAGCCACAAGTTATAAGAGGATATGATTTATTTTAGAAAGAATAGGATTTAATAAAATGCTTTTATAAATCTTTATTAAAGATGTTCTGTTATTTGCTAAAAGAATTTTTATAGCGATATGTAATATCTTTCATGGAATATTGTTAAAATAGCATGTGTAATAAATCCTGAAGTGTTTTTTTTAAACTTTTTTTTTAAGTATTAAAAGGAAAATTAGCACATGCTTTTAAACTTTTTCATTGTAGTATCAGCACAATTTTGAAATAATTCAAATAATTATGTAGATTTTAATATATGCTCCATAAAATATATTTTACATAATCAAGAAGTAAAAATCTAGTTTACAAGAAATCCAATTACAACAATATGCAATAAATTTTGCAACTTGTACAACTAGTACTTAATAATTTTTTTATGTACTTTTTACAGGTACAGTGAATGTCTATAGCAATTATTTGAATGCGTAATTACAAATCACATTTGCAAAACTTATACAGCTGAATTGATAATAAAATAAGTTATAGTCTTTTCTTCTCATTATTCTTTCACTCTCACAAAATTTAATTGCAATATATTAAAGATACATTGATTAAATGGGAGATGGAAAATGTCCAAAATATGATATAGCTTGCAAAAAAAAAAGGAAGATTTTTTAATCTATGAAAAA
This sequence comes from Trichonephila inaurata madagascariensis, assembly GCA_019973955.1. Taxonomy (NCBI): domain Eukaryota; kingdom Metazoa; phylum Arthropoda; class Arachnida; order Araneae; family Nephilidae; genus Trichonephila; species Trichonephila inaurata. Next base: position 5,807 of record BMAV01000513.1, on the reverse strand, counting down.
TTAATAACGACATTATAGATATAGTATCCTTAACCAAGAGAAATGTGGATAAATAACTAAGTTATACAATAAAAGGTATATTTAACAACTGAGAAAAATGCAAGAAAAAAATTAACTCTTGGTGTACACAGAGATTAGGGATTCATCAGTTTTTCTTTTGAATGTATTCTTGCCAATTGAGAAGAATACACTGAATTCTTCTGAAATACGGAAAGCGTTCAGGAAATATTGTACAAACAACTTCTACAACCTTTGTGCACCTATTACCAAAGCAGAAATTTTTTTCAATCATATATAAGAAGTATGAAAAACAAATTATAACATTATAAATAGCACACGCTACTCAGCTTAAATTATAAAACAACATAAATATAGTTTACTCTTTTATTTTTATAATCCAGAAAACAATCCATGGAAATTAAAACGCTCAAGAGTAGAATATTTATTAATATAAAAAAAAATCCATTTTATGTTAACTTTCTATCTCATGATTAAATGATTGGTACAGTTCAATCAAATCTACAAGAGAAATAAAAACCCTCAGAAATAAAAAAATAAATAAATGCATTAATTTCTGTTTAAAAAGTCGCATTAATTAACGACAAATTGCTTGTGAACCAATCAAATGTTCAACCTAATTTCAGACACTTCACCATCTCACGACAAATACTATCTCTCTCTTTCTCGTCTTATTCCACCGAGATAAAGCATACCCAAACCACAAACCTTATGTAATTATTTACCCTACAAATCTCTAAGCAAGTGTACTTGTCCCTCCTATCAGGACTCATTTCCTGCAAATTAGTGCACGCTACCCATTCCCTATTCCAGTCAGTATCTCTCCAAACAATTCCTGCCGGTAGAAGATTACGTCTAAAGTGTCACTCACCTTGGCGTCCACCCCAAACGAGCCAAGTGACAGGACAAACCAGCAACCCTGTCCTTCGGCACGGAGCATTCCGCTAAGTCCTGGGGAAGTATTGTCGCCGTAGAAGTCAAGACACACATCCAGACATCTAAGAGCAGGAGAACCTGGAGCATCCATTATGCAATAGTGTTGCCGCGAAGGGAATGCTCTCTTGAAAGTCAAACGGCAAAAGCACGATATGGAATGGAATCACTATTACTTGACTTTTCCCTGACACCTCCACGACATCAAAGACCCAGTGAGGGTCCTCGGGGGATACTGCCTTTCCTTTAAACCGGAAGTTATTCCGGGAGAGGAAAGAAGGCTTTAATTCTTTATTCGCCCTCTAGGATTTCTGTTGGGGTGTACAAATCAAATGGCGCGAATATTAACTTGAAAGGATTTTCAAGCGCATAAAGGGGTGGGTTTTATCTCCTTATCTCTCCGACAAATGTGCGAGAAATATGGATCTTCAAAGGAAAGAGGTTTGGGATGTAATTTGTCGGAGAAGTGTGTGGTTGCGCGTGTTGCCATTAAGGGGGTTGGGTGTTGGGATTTTATTTTTTAGACATACAGTTTGAGTGGTGTCTGGATCATATATTTAGGTTCTACACTTAGAGATGTGTATTTTTCTTCATTTATACATCTCAAGTAGTTTTCTTAAATTTTTTTATATTGTGACCTCTATGTATTGGTTAAAGAAAAATGTTTTATTACGTAATGTGGCTCTCTAAAACATACTCAGTAGTTAAAAAAAAAATTCTATAATAAAGTCAGGGCTAAGTTAATACAAAAATCCCCATATTTTTGTTACAAACGCAATTTTTTTCCCTTTTTGGGATGAATGAGGGGTAGTTTATTGACACCCCCTCACTAGAAAGCAACATTAGAGCTATTGGCGATGGATGTCGTAAATTTGTACCTCAATAAAGTGAAAAGGACGAGACAACTAAGCTGGCATCCCTACTCTAACTAACACAGCTCTTTTCAAACGGGGGACGGCATTTTGGGGGGGGGAAAACCCCTTTGGAGGGAGGCGCGAATTTTATTGAAAAGTCGAAAAAACAAAAGATTATTTTAAAAAAATTATTAATTTATTGAAAGTAAACAAAATACATTCTGACATAAAAAAAGATAAATAAAACAACATTTAACTGATGTAAAAACACTTATAAATGTAAAAAGAACTGCACAATGCATTTTATTTTAAATTTAACAATACTAAGTTTAAAAATTTTACCAGTGCCCCCAAACAGGTTTTTTTAATATATAAAATTTTTCCCGGGAACACATTGGGCGCTTATCTTGATAATTTGTCCAGCTTCTAATTAACCCCTTTTAACTGCCGATTAAAAGTTTTGGGATTCGCACCCCCAATCCCAAAATTGTTTTGCCCCGTTATACAAAGGGTATGTGGGGGAAAGGGAGGGGGAGGAGGAGACAGGAATAAATAAAAAAAATCATTTGAAAAAGTCAACCCCCGCAAACCCCGTCAACCCTCATTTTATTGCATCCCAAAGCCTCAAAAAATTTTTATAGATAGCAGTGAACAGAAAAGATCGTTTTTCAAAAAAGACGCACATATACGTCCGGGGAAAATTACACACTGACTAAAAGTGAGACTTTTATTACGCCGGCCCCCTTAATATGTTAAAGTTGTACAGTAGATTTAGCGTCAAAGTGTCGTATTATCGAATTCAATACATTGTTATTGTATGGAGAGGGGCGCAATGAAAATTATGATTGAATATTGAATCGCAAGTATTGAAAGTTTGAGAAGCACTGAACTAACACAATACGCCAACGGGAGGACGAACAGATTCAACGTGCATCAATCCCTATACACCACGGAACTTGAACTCCCAATATAGCGGCCACGGGTTCGTGACCATAGCCACTAGGCTACCAAACCATCTAATTTTTAAATTAGATATTGGGAAAAAAAAAACGGGGATTTTTATGTTCAAAAATATACAATTTCTAAACTTTTTTTTTTTCACCGCATGAATTCCTTTTAAAAACTTTTTATTCGAAATTTGTATTAAATTTTGAGGTCCTCTGCCCGGCGAGGGCAAATAACAGGGAAAAAATGATAGCGGGACCAAAAATTACTGACATAAAAAAAAAGCTTTTTTATCCTTTTTAAAAAGTCAAATTTCCTTTTTGTTTTGGGAGCATAAAGTTCTTAGAACGCAGTGTGATTTTAAAATAAAATAGCCATGCCTCAGAGAAATGATATTAAATAATGTATATTTTCGAAGTGCATTGACACTGCGAGAGTTTAATGGAAACTCTCAAAAGATAGTTTTCACAATAACTTAAAAGTAACAACAGTGCTTTAAAAATGTTAACTCAACGAAAAAAAAACTCGACGGAATTTACTCTAAGCATCAAATACTTTTACAGCATTACAGCATATTATTTTTTGGTGTACATGACACAATTTTTAACTTAGAAATTGGTATTAAAGATAAGGTGCACCTTATGTAACGAATATATAAATTTACGAGCTTTTTGCTTTATTTTATAACACGTACTTCTTTTAAAAATGATTTCTTTTGAAAATTTTGATTTAAAAAAAGTTTTGGGGGTGACGGACAGAAGAGCATCAATATGCAAAAAAATATGATAGAATTTACTAAACTTACTGATATAATATTTTTTTAATCATTTAAGGTATCAGACTACGTGCGACAACTTTTTGAAAAATGAAATATGGGGTTTTTTTTGGGTTTTTTGATTTATTTAGTATATTTTAAGCAAAAAAACGTAAAATTGAAAACAGAAAAAAAATTTTAAAATTATTAAAAAAGGGAAAAAAATGGTAAAAAAGTACAAAAAATTACATAAACGGGACCCGCCTGAGAAAACTTTTCGAACAAATTTCAATTTTTCAATTTTTAAAGTGTTACTTTGTTATTCATGTTTGAAAAATCTTTGGATAATAGATATTTTAATTTTCAAAAACCAAGAGACCCCTTTTCTTTTTGTGAATTTATGAAATTGCTTAAAAACAGTGATTATATTCACATAAAGGACTGTAAAAATTTTTAAATAATACAGGATTGATAAATCTTTAAGAACAAAATACTTTACGTTATACAAAAAAACTTACAAAATGTTTCATTTTAAAATTTTTTTCAAAAATTTTGAGCAATCGTTTTCCACGTTTGAGTTTTTTGAAAAAAAAACATTTCGAGTAAAACCATTTTTAAAATTTGATATCTTTGTAAAGTTATGGCACCTTTTTTTTAGTTAAAAAATTTTAAATTTTTTTCCCAGGGAAAGGAAAAGAAAAATTTTGGGATTTTTATTAACTAATAAGATGGTCTCTTTTAAATTTAAAAAACATAAGACAAAAATTTTTTTAATTTTAAAAAAACATCATTTTAGGGTAAATCGGATCCCTTTAAATGTCAAATTCTTCGTTAGGGAGCAAAAGGCAAAAAAAACATAGCGTGATTTTAAAAAACAAAGGGCCTTACTAGAGATATGACACTAATTTTTGTACATTTTCAAAGGCGGAGACAAAAGAGAGTTCCAAACCCGATTGCCGAAAAAAATGTTAATTTTTTAATTAACTTTAAAAATAACTGCAGTGTGGCTTAAAAATATTTTTTTAATCATATTTTTAAATTTCAAACTTCAACAAAAAAACATTTTTACCTTTTTCTCTTTTAAATCAAACCCAAATTTTAAATTTTCAGATCTACTTGTGATAAAATGTTATGAAAATTTTGACTAAACGGGAAAAAACATGAGGTAAAAAATATGACAAATTTTAATAGACTTAAAACTGATTACTTTTACTGTCTATTTCTGTAAAGCACTTTAGATTTAAAGTGTGTGTGTTTTTCGCCTATTCATTTACATATTTATCTGGTATAACTATTAGAGACCAAAATTTTTTTAAATATCTGATTAGTTAATGAGCAAATTTTTTTCAGCCTGATTATCCTACTAAAAAGAAAACTAAAATTTGCAGCCTATATATATTCGCAACTAAATATCTTAGTGGTATTTATCTATGATTCATAACCTTATTTTTGGTTTTTTACACATATCGTCTTCTGTGATAAATAAGTGGAAAAAACATTTTTCTAAGAAAGCTTTTTTAATTTTTTTGTAAATTATTTTAAAAGGACTAACTGCAACTTATGGTATTAAATCGTTTCGTTTTTGAAATGCAGACCTTCTAAATTAGCTTTAGAAATTATTTTGAAAACGTTTTATACCTTTTATTTTCTTTTATAAATACGACGCTTAATTTCAAATAAATTTCAAGAACAATAAAAAAAATAAACATATCAAGTGCAAAAAATTTTACTTTTACGATAACTACGATTAATGAAAAATTATTATCCCAAAAATATATCTCAAACTACTCTAAATAATGAAATTACTTAAAAAATTAAGAGCATCAAAAGAAAAACATAAACAAAAATTTCTACATTCCTTTTTCTTTTTCAAATCTCTTTTTTTCATACTTAAAAGCATAAAAGCTTCTAAAATTGTTTTTTTTATCAAGAACTATTTTTTCATTAATAGTAGTAAATATTTTAAATGCGTATCATATTCTAATTAAAAAAAGAAATTTAAAACTCTACGTATAAATGCTTTTATATCTCTTATGGTAATAATCTATTCATCGAGTTTTCTCGTACATATTTAACTGATCTAAAAACGAATGCGCAGAAACTAATATGGAACATTAGAGAAGTGCAAGAACATTTTTATGAAGAAAACATGATTAAAAAGAGTCCCATAAAATTTTAAAGCAGTTTACAGAAATAATTGCCAAGGTTAGCTTTAAATCGCATTGCTTTTTGCAATGGACCAGATATTTTAAACGATCAAAAATACTTCCATACGTTTTTAGAACTAAAATATTCATTGTTCG
>BMAV01000511.1:0-18595 GCA_019973955.1 Trichonephila inaurata madagascariensis | reverse complement strand
AAAATAAAAAGTTGTTCAGACATATAAAATGTGGGTTGTAACATAATATATTGCATGCATTGTATGCACCACGTACTGCTTACAAGTTGAGTTGTTTAACGGAAAAGGTGTCTGCACAGAGTTCGTAATAACAACCTTGACTGAAGTTTTAATTTACAGGATCCATTTACAATTTCAACCTATAGCTGGAGAGAAACATTATCACAAATTAATTAACCAATAAACTAAAAATTATCACTAGTTTATTTCCAAGCTTTCAGGTACAATCTATCTTTATGCATAGTTGTATCAAACAATGTTTTACCAAGAATAATCTTAAAATCCAATATATGTCAGTGAAGTAGGTATTATCATTTCCTAAAAATGTGTGACGGGCTCACGCGTCTTTTCTTTAACTTAACCTCTGGGTTCTTTGGTGGCCAAGATTAATGGCAACTCTTTTCCAACCAAAACCCAAGAAGCGAAATGTGAACATAAAATGCAAATAAAATAGCTTTTAAAATAACAGAAGTTTCAGTAAGTGGGATGGCAATTTTGGGGAATGGTATGTGTGATAGAGAATAGTGTGAATTGACAGCCAATCGTGAAGTTACCTGGAAAATCAACCATTAATACAAGGTGCATACCATTGCACGCGCACCCAGACATTTCCACAGAAAGATTGAGTTTAAGTTTGGATTAAGGTAGGACTGATTATTTGATATTAAGATAGTAATATTATTAGAAGTGAGAGTAGGCGTATTAAATAATTATTTAGAGAAACTGGCCTAAGTTACGGGATTCGGTTTAACTATCATTGTATGTTTGTTCATTATAGATTCTCGTTTAATGAAATTTATCTAAATTGTTAGACATTTAAGTTCTTTTCTTTATAAAGTCATATTAAGAATTAAAAATGTCTATTCCTTTTGTAAATCCTACACTTCTAGCTCACGCTGGCAATCAAAGATACGGTCACCATAGGGGGGTATCACAAATGTTAATTCTAAAAATTACAGGCAATTTTCAATATTTAGCTATACGATTCTTTAATTATAGTGAATTTTATATTGAAATCAAGTAAAAAATCAAGATAAGTAAGACTCTCTATAAACATTGAATATATACATAATGAAAAAATATTTATAACATTCAGTAGTTTTAAACAGCTTAAGACTAAAACTACTTTAAATATTCAAATGATGTAAAATAATACCCATCGCATTTAACTAGCAGCGTCTGTTTCTGAAAGATAATTTTCCCGCTATATATGTTCAACGCTTTTCCGCTTAGCATACATTTTGATGCTTTTATTCAGATAAATATAAACCCGGACGACATATTACAGGATGTACATCCTGTTTTGTGCCATAATCATACTTCATTTTCTATTCAAAGTACTTTTCAGTTAGAGTAAATTTTGTAAAATTTATTTGTTTTTTTTTGTCTGGACATAAAGTAAAATGGTAGTTAAAGGAATGTTTAGGGAAGGGAGGAGTTGCATTTTGTTAGGGAAAGACTTGATTTTTCTCACAGTACTTTGTGTGTGATTTGTTTCATTCATTTCATAACTTTTTATAAATTTTAATTTTATTTTATTTTACAGTTCATTACGTAAAAAACAAAGTAATTTAAATATTTTTATTTTGTTAAATAAAATGTGTGCGTAAAACACCTTTTGTATTATCGGCCAACATAGATATCATTTTATTCGGGTGTAGATTTCCTTCATTCTGAGTTTAAAATTTTAAATAACTCTAATTTTAAACGTAGTTATATAAAATAATGAGAAATGAATTAATTAGTGTTACTGTTAAGAGTTTCTACACTCATGTCTATAAATTAAGGATAATACAATTTCAGGTAAAGATAGAGTAAGTAGCAAAACAAATGTGACTTATTTGTAAAGCCTTTTTTTTTAAACAAAAAAAAAACAAACAAAAAGTGCTGTTTGTTTGATATTATTAATAAAAATTGCTATTTTGGCTCCCTGGAAAAAAAGCCTGTCTACAAAAACCAATATTACATGCTTGGTATGATGGTTAATACGCAGTATGTCTCCCAGACGATGCAAATGCAGTCCCCACTTTGCCTAGGCATGCTGAATATCTGATATTGTGGAATATTTCACCACTGATCAAGCAATGCTCGAAGTTCGGTACATGTAGAAGGTGGTTGATGAGCTGCAACTCGTCGGTCAAGCATGAACCACACATTCTTTACAGGATTCAAGTCCGATGAGAATGCATGTCAGTTCATACGGGTGACATCCCCGATTGAAGACACTCGTTTATAATGTTTGCATGGTGAAGACGGGTGTTGTTATCCATAAACAGAAATTCGGTGTCAATGGCACCCCGAAACAATCGTACATGTTTTTCCAGAAGTAAGTCCTGATAAATTTGACCTTCCATGGTTCCAATAGGAACATGCAGGTCAGTTCTGGAACCCGAATAATTCCCCTCCAAACAAGCAATCCTGCCCCCCCCCTTCCCCGCACGTTGTTGGTCAACAGTACCTGACACTCTCCATATGAAAGTCCGGCGAGAATCAGACTGCAAGCTAAACCTGGACTCGTAGGAAAACATCACATAAGCCCATTGTTGCGGTGTCCACAAGGTATGCTCTCTACTCCAAGATAACCACAGGCGACAGTGAATTGCAGTATGTGGAACACATCAAACAGGTCTACGAGCATAAAGACTAATCTGTCCTAAGCGTATGTACACGGTCTGTCTTGTATCTGTCGTACCAGTTCTGACGGGCCTTCATCGCGATTTAAATTAATGTCCTCTTGGGATTACTTAGGGCCAGAATGGAAATTCTTCCTTACCAACTCCAGAAGAAGAACGTGTGCACATGTAAATTAGGAATCTTATAAATAGTAGATGTTTAGCGTTCGCGAGGTGGCTGTGTGAAGTTGCTATATGAGGTCTATGTTTATGATTTGAAACGCTTACGTTAGAGTTAGAGGAAATTGCAAGTTCAAGAATTAACTTTCCCGTACCAATGTCTTCAAGATAAAAGTGGATACCATTCCACAAAGATTAAAGCCACGTCAGTGCGACGAAGAGAGTAGCTGTTACCTAGAATTTAGCAGTAAGCGTCTTCAATTAAGATATAAGGAAACTACGTGTATTAAGGAGATTAGCAGTAATCTGTTTAGTTAGATATAGTGGTCAATTACGCGATTATTTGGTAATACGAATTGTATCTTCTCACTCCAGATCCGCTTTCTATAATTATTATTATCATTGTGTATAGTGATTAAGTTAAGAATAGTTTGAAAATTGCAAGAATATAAATAAATAAATATATAGAGAGTGTGAGCTAATAGTAGAAATTGAAAAATAGGTACTTTTTTCAATCTTTAGCACTTTACGAAATATGCAATTTTCTAAATAACACAAGGAGCAATGAGAAATCCTAACCTAGTTTAAAAGCTAGTTTTTTTTTAATATTTTTTTATTAAAACTAGTTTATCTTAACTAGATAGCTAGATTATCGAAAGTACTTATTTGGATTGAAGCTCCTTGCTATAATTCTTCTAAAAACCCGGTAGCTCGGTCAGCTCCAAGGTTAATTTTTTCACCCTGGTGGATTCTACGTCAACCTTTAATCTCAAGACAAGTGACCTCTTAGTTGCTGTTCACCTTCACTAATACTTAGATTACCCGCTGAACGCACGATTAACGCTTAACCATTAACTCACTTACTCAACGACAGGTATTTAAATTGTCGTCACTCAAAACAAACTCAGTGGCGCAACAGCCCATGAGTGCCAGGGCCTACTGCGCCCATCCCAATATACGTGCACTGAGGTGCATGATCAGATGCCCCGATCACGTGGTCAGTTTCAAGCGAGATCCCCAGTGTTTAAGTCCCCAAGCAAGATTGGTACTTACTCATTTGTCGACCCACTGCAGTAGGGATATAGTAGACCCATTGCAGTAGGGTTGAGTCAGCCAGTATATTCCTGGGCTGAGTCAACCTTGCCCAGCCCAGGAATATAGCCCGGACCTGTGGTGTGGAAGCACGAAACACTACTACCCGGCCACTGGGCCTTCCAATTGTAGTTATATTTGCACAAAATCAAGTAATCTCTACGGAAAGTGGTTTTTAAACTAAAATCTCGTTTAAAGAATATTTTCCCTAAAAGGATTAGTAGAAGAACTCAAATAGTACCCGTTATACCCCTTTCACAGTAGTGACTTGCACTGTTGTAATATCAGCATGTCACGACATTAGCAAAGCTCAAACATTTATAACATACTGCAGGAGTACTTTGAGACTTAGTTCTATTTAACCTTTATAAATTTCATTAATACCGCTTGATGGTGTTCTTCCCCCCTATATCAAGAATAAAAACAATGACTTGTTTTACGTATCACTAGCAAACAAGTTCTCGATTATGATCTAGGGATCGCAGTAGCTGAGTGCTTCGTGTTCAAGGTTGTTTCTATCAAGTCGTGGGAAGAGTCCTGATGTCACGAAAAACTCATCATATAGAGGGACTGATGCACATTAAATCGGTCGAGTTTCAAAGTACTCACGCTGATGTAGCTTGGAAGTTTGGAGAGGGATATATCATTTGCTCTGATTATTTGACTGTGGTTCAAATTTAAGAAGTTCGTAACCAATAGCTCTAATGTAGCTTTAAAGTTTAACGTTAGGCTGGAATCATTCAAGATAACATTGCGTCACACAGTCAATGTGTTTTCTGCCATCACATTTTTACCGTGAAGAAGAGAGAAAATTCCGCTTGCACGCAGAAATAAAGTTGACTGAAAAGGAAACTCTGAAGTGGAAAAAGGAGTGCCGGACTTGTAACGGGTCTACCCACGATTTTACTAATTTGCTTCTTGGGTAAAATTTATCTTTTTACGACGACGCTGGACATCATTGGGAGCTGGAACGCGAAGCGTTCCTCCGTCACATACTGGTGTATTTGGGCTCTGTTGTTGTGGAGCCTTTATTGAAACGGCGTTTCCTGATTGGTGGACGTGGAAGGAGAAAATGGGAGGAGCTAAACTGGTGGGTTTCGGCGGTATCTGAAAATCAAGTCCAAATTCGTGCCAGCAGACGAGAGACTCGTCTGCTATTGGTTGACAGGGTTAATCTTTTTATAACTGTGATTATAGTTTAAAAACTTTCCTTGGAAAGAAGGCGGGATTTATGCAAGGTAGAACTTCTATTTAAGTGTTTGCAATAGATTAGGCGATGATGGTTAAAAGTGGATATAGGAGCGTGAATAAGCTTATGACCGGAGGTCGTTTAGTTAATCAAGTTAAAAGATATCTAAAGTTAATCCAAGATTTGGTGTCAAGAGCGCTCCCATATTAAGTGAGTTTATTTCTATGATCCAACAAAAAAGTCCAATAAATTAATCCAACGTAATTGCTCCTCGAATTTAATGTTTAAGTGCATTCTCCCTTTAAGTTTACTGTTGGGATTAAGTGAAAGTGATAATAAAATTGTGTCTGAATACTATGGCTGATCTTTGCTCGAACCCATAACACCATCGCCCACCAGGACGTTACAGACTCATCGGTACCAGGATTGAGCCCAAAGAAGTCATAGAAAGCTTTCTCCATTTTCAATACACGTTGCCACGTGTGAAGAATGCAGCTTCCACAATATCCTTTTAGGTGAGTCAACTAATGGGGAGGAGAACGTGGCTTTATTTTCTTCAGGAGATTGTGGCACAACTGGGAGTGCCAGTTAACCACGTGTAAAGGTTACCCAGGTGATATCTGTTCAAAGCTAGCTCCCGAGTGTCATATCTTTCTGTTATTTGTGACACAAAGTTCATTCATATATAGGGGCTCTTAATCACCAATCTAATCCACCAAAAATGGACTTTAATTTAATTTCGATTAATACATTTAGAAGAAATAAAATACCATTCTAAAAGTTGCGAGAACGTGCAATTGGATGTATGGATAGATTGTCTTCAATGACTATCTCTTAAATGTCCACACACACACACATATATATATATCTGTCAGATCCCCATTTAACGTATTAGTTGGGACCAGTAGTGCTCATTAATTTTTTTAAAGGGGGCCTTGAAAAGTTCACCATTCTTAATATGTTATTTTTGATTTTGTTCATTTTCGGGAACAAAACACAGAAAAACAAATTTATTGAATAAGTAAAGAAATTAATAAAATTAATTTAATAACAAATATTTAATTAAATTTTACGTATTATATACTTAGAATTATAATCAATTAAAAAAAAAGGGTTTTTGGGTCCGCCCCCCTTGTATGCGCCACTGGTTAGGACTGAACATTTTGTTCGTTATTTCCGGGTTATTCATTATATCGGATTTCAAACAAAGCCCTTTGGAAATTCTATAATAAGCAATTACACAAGAAATATCCATAGTTAGAAATTACACACTATTTTATTAAAAGCTAAAAGTACTATTTGTGAATTATTACACACTACTTAATTGCAAATTTTAGAATTTTGACCAATAGATAGTTGATAACCATTTAGATTTCAGACTCGAAAGAGAAGAGGAAAAGGAAAAGGTTACGTCATTTGCATTCTGCTGCCTGCGGTATATGTTTTCATAGTTTCCAAACAATCTAAAGCAGAGTTTTTCAAACTGTGGGGCACAACCCCTTGGGTGGCGTGATAAGCCTACGAGGGGGGCGCTAACATATCGAAAGATCGAAAACAAAACATTTAAAAAATTACAAATTTACTGAAAGGAAGCAAAACAAAATACATTTCAATTTCATAAAAATAAAGTACACAGTTACTTTGATATATTATAAATGCACCAGTACTGCACAATGTATTTAATAATTAATTTTTCAGTACTAAGTTAAGAACAATATTAATAATTACTAGTAACTACCATGGGCCTGTCATTTTCAACATTATATATAAAATTTAATACTTATCTTGGTAATTTGTACGCTTTATAATTAAAATGGTATTGTAGTTTTAGCGTCAAAATATAGTACCATTGAATTCAATACATTTTTAATTTATGGAAGTGGGGGGAGGCGCAATGAAAATCATGAATGAAAATTGCGTCGCAAACATTTAAAGTTTGAGAAGCACTGATGAAAAGCAGTAGATAATGGAACAATTGATGTAGAAAATCGAAAGTACCCATGTCGTATGATTATACAGCGTGTAAAAAATTCCTTGAGTGCCCGTTTGACTTGGATGCTCTCAGCAAAACTAAATTCCTTAGTACAATTTCACATCATTAGAGCTCAGGCTCATCATTAGAGCCCAGCTTCCTCCCTATGGAGAGGAAACTAGACGTCAAAATAGGTATCGCCTATATGGTGTCGTATTAAAAAGTGATACCAGCTTCTGGGGAATATACTAGGCCTGCACAGGTAAAATTACTAATCCGCTACCCCATTAGAAAAAAAAAAAAGGAACAATTTTCTAAGAGATTATTATCAATTTCTGTAATAGAACCTTTACTTACTGGCACCGACCAGTCATCAACTTCCCCAACTTCAGTTGCACACACAGGCCGGCCGTCATCAAATATAACGTAATCATTAAAATCTTAAGATATTACCCGCGTTGTGAAGTGGGACGAGAAAAGAAAGAAAATCCATGTCCTTTTCAAAACTCATACGACAGGTTACACTAATGTTTCGTCTGCACCAGTTAAGTCTAATAATAATCTGTACTCTTTTCCTTCGAAATTTGCTGCTAACGGGAATGTGTCTTTTGCTTTTCAGAACAAAAAAGCTATATGATTTAAAAAAAATCAATTTTTTTCTAAAACGAACTGATAAAAAATTTCAGCTGTTGAAACAATTCATTAACTTGGGGTGTATTACTTGTTAAAAAGGGGCTTTTTGCCTACATTTTAAAAGAGAAAGAGAATCGACAGTATATATATATATATATACTGTCGATTCTCTTTCTCATTAAGCTGCAATTTTTAATTTCTAGGTATATTCGCCGAATAACGCTCACCCATTTTTTTTTATGAAGAAATCCGTAATGCATGTGCATAATGCTCGTATGTTTTAAAGTCATTTCTACGAATTATTATTTAAAATTTTAGAAAAAAAATTGCAACTTCTAGAGCTACAGCCCTTTAAGTGCGTAAGGAATATAATTTCTTAAATTAAAAAAAAAAATTAAGTTCTCAGTTTTATACTTGGCGTATAGCGGGCTCCCATAAATTTCGATCTTATTTTTTGTGTTAAAAGTGCTCGTTATACGCCGGATTTTACGGTATATATGCCTTGCTTTTATCGTTTATTTGAAGTATTATCTTAGGCTTTTAAAAAAGAAATATACACTTTTAAAAATCTACACAGGGAAAGTGTAGGGAAGACAAAATATATAAGATTTGCACACATCATTGAAAAAGCATAAGAAAAGTCACTTTTATTAAATGAAAAATATTCAGATAAATGTAAAAATCTAATTTTTTTCTTTTATTTTTTATCTTTTTATTTATTTTTTATTTTTAAATTTATCTCTTTTATATTGCAATACACGCTTGTAAATTTTAATAGTTTTTTTGTGTGTGTGTGTGTTAAAAGTGCACACTAAACGCCGGAATACGGTGAAAACAACAACCAAAAACATGCTTGTATGATAATATCTGTTACAGTTTCAATTTCCATAATAGTCTGAATATTTTGGCACCACCTATATCAATAACACCTTACGCTAACTGGGAAACCATCCTATAAAAATAACACTGTTCGCATTTCGAATCTAAACAATGACAAACACCAATGTTGAAACATTCCATCCACCACCCAATCAAAATCCTCCGCACAACCACTGACGATTTAATTCTCTTCTAGATTAACAGCCGAAAATGCAACAGTCAAATCTGCAAGTTTCATGGAACTGAACAAAGAGCTGTCCACGCACAAATATAATCGGTGGCGATCGATTCCCAGCTGGAAAATTTCGACTTTTTGGGGATGGCCCCCCAAAAGAGAAGTTTCGCTTTCACAGCTCCCAACACGAAAATTTTTTCCTAATACCCGGCGCGGCCATCAATTAAATTTTCCGACCCCCCCCTTTCATTCAAATTGGGGGTGCCGGGGCGGGGATAGTTTTCCAGACGATTTCGTTTGAGAACTTCCTGGGATAGAGAGGAGGGAGGCCGTGGGAGGAAATCCCCAAATTAAAGGGGGTAAGATCTCATGACGAATTAGTTCGAATGACAACTATTCTCGGTGAACCGATATGCAACCCCTCTACCTCCCCTTCTTGCTAGTGGACATCCCTTTATCTCTGTTCGGCCCCCTTTACTTTGGAAGATAGAAAAAGGCGATATCATAAAAGGGTGGAATTTTATTTTTAGGGGACCTCTTTTTTTATTGAGGGCAGTGGAATGTAAAATATATTTAGTAGTAAAACATGTATCTTTACTATTCAGCAAAGAATAGTCGATTGCTACATAAACAGTCTAGACGGCTATTTGGTACTTGTAGAGCAGACAGTATCTGAAACACAATAGAATATTTTTATAATATTTGGTCAAAATACTATTTTTTTTTTACTTATGTAACAGTATCCAGTATTATGTTATGTATTTCTAAGTAAGATAAAAAGGATAATCTTTGTAAGAGTTTTGGAGGATTTCCAAAGTCTAAAAGGAACGAAATACTATTTTTAATTTATTTTTGTTATTTATTATGATTCGTAAGATCTAATTGATCATTTTCCAAGCCAAATACTCAGAAATTTCTAACGCGTTATTCTGGAAGATTTAAAAATATTGATTATAAGATATGTGCACAACATATGGTGGTATAAATTAATTCCATGACATAATTTTTTTTAAAACGAATGAAGTATAGAAATACAAAATAATAAAATAATATTATAAATGAAACTTTTTTTTTTCATTTATAAGATTCAAATAATAGAATAATCTTTTGGATGAACAAAGTATGATTTGAAACAAACACTTGTAATCAAGAATGAATCTTATTAACGATGATTGTTAAATTTTCTCAATGTGTACATCCACAGCTGTAAAATTTATAAAAAGAATTTCCTTTTTTTTTCAATTTCTTATTTTTTAATTTTTTAAAAAAGATACTTAAGTAATATTTTATATACGAGCTCCTTCTTAGATTCCGAATAGTTGATAATCTTGTCTGTCTCTTTTGTTCCAGTGGTGCGGGGAAGAACCCTGGGCATCTTCTCGTCTGCTCAACCCTTTCTGAGAATAGTATTTTCTCAAGATACTGGAAGACTAGAGACCTTTAAAACAGACTGCCGACTTGATCTGTTTTAACCACCTTATATGTATTTTTATCCTTCCCCTTTTTGTGTGTAATTCTTTGTATTTCAGACTTTTCAGTGTAAATTATTTTACAGTGTGTTTTTTTGTTCTATTGCATTAATACTGTATTTCATTTTTGGATCCCTTTCTGGTATTCTAATATTTGTCTTTGTATTGAAAGTTGCATTAAAAAAAAATTTTTTTTTAAAAAAAATGTTAATATTTTTTTGTATTGATATATATTTTTTTAATTTGAAAGTATAATAAAACTTTCGGGCAATAATCGATTTTTTCTCATATTAGCTACATAAAAATAAATCATTTATTTATTTATTTATTTTCATTAAATAGAAGACCTCGTATCAAAGTAGGTTTATTTCCTTTGGAAGTATTTGACCTTTTTAAAACCTTATGGAGATTTAAGGACGATTTTAGGATTTTAAGATTCATTTTTGGAGGAATTCAGGAAAATGGAACATGGCGAAGAAGATCAAATTTAGAGCTCTATCAGTCATATAAAGAATCTGACAGTGTTAACTTCATCAAAATACACCGAATTAAATGGGCAGGTCACGTAGTCAGAATGAACGAAGACCGTACCATTAAAGGCCGTACACGTACATTTTCCATGCAATTTTTGGCCTAATCTGAGGGGGAAGGGTTGCTCTAAACAAAACGACATACTCTGAAGTCAGCCGTGCTCTATCTCCACATTAAAAAATTACTCGACGATTTTTCTGCTTCACAAAACGAACATCCAAAGTTATTTCTTTTATTTCGCTTGCGCTTTTGTTGATGCGTGCAAACAGAAATGGAGCACCATCCTATTTAAAATATTATACGCCGTAAAATATTATACACCCTTAAAATCACTGGCGTAGTTAGCTCTGAGGGGACCCTGTATCAAAATGCTTTCGGGGCCCTTTTTTAGATATGGGAACCCTCCTATTGGGACTGTAGTTACACACATTGGGTCCCCTGTAGATTTCGGCCCCGTATCATTGATACGGCGGTAGCTACGCCCCTGATTAAAATATTATATGGCATATCTGATGTGTCAGACAAAACTGAAGCCACCATCTTTTTTATGACGTAGGACGCCGAAGAATCTCATTGGCTGGAATTTCAAGCAACTTTTATTTGGAACAACTTTATGAGCTCACTTGCAAAAAGTTGCTCTAAAGCCGTTGCTACGGCAACTGAGTAAAAATTGCACGAATTGGACGAAAAATAGCTTGAAACGTGTACGTGTGATATGGCCTTAAGAAAGTCTTCAATGCTCAACCGATTGGCTACAAAAAGAAAGGGGAGGTCATATCTTAGATGGATTGATGGCCTTTAAAAAGATCTCCTAGTTCTGAGAACTAGAATTGAGAACACTAGCAGGAAGAATGTTGGTCTGGAAAAGGCTTCTTGAGAAGGCCACCTTGGGCTGTCGAGGCACTGAGGAAGGGAACTCATATTCCTAGGGAATAATTCCTAAAGGTTTCTGCTGGGATCATCTGAACACTAATCTTACCAAAGATAAAAAAAAATAGTAACACCTTTATACGAATCAATAAATATGAAAACATAACGGGTAAGAAACAAAAAGTGGAAATAAGAGAAAATAAGACAGTAATAGCACTCTGAAAGAACGACATCGTTATTCAAAAAGTTTAATCCATTATTAAATATGTTTTTTTTTTAAATAATGTAAATGTTTTACATTAAATCGAATTAAATCTTACCATCCTCGTGGATCCTTGAAAAGAGAGATAATTCGTTTTGTATCTCTATACATCGAACAACAGGGAACATCATCTATATAAGTTTAAAGAGGAAATAAAAAAAAAACGGAAACTAAACAGAACATGGTTTCACACACATTTATTTTCAGGTCGTAATGCTGGTGTAACAGAAGTTGAAACACTTAGTTTTTCTTTGTCTCATCTAAACATAGTACAGTTGAAATAGCTGTGAAAAATTTTATAACTACCTTGTTAGTGGAATCAGTGTTTTATATATAATTTTTTTATAAGAACTTTTTTTTTAAAAAAAGTTTTACACATTTAAAGTTTTTTAAATGTCTGATACAAAACAAGTGATTAAAATAATTATCAAAACAATATGAATGCTAGCAATATCTATGAATACATATGGATAGTAATAATTATTATTTTTGATTCATTACACTAACACTTAGCTTGTTACAAATGTACCTTATATATAAGCAACGTCTTAAGGCTTCATGAGGCCTTGGGCACCTACGTAAAATTACAACCTGGGTCCTTACACAAATGTAAGCTCCACATATGACCCTTAAAAGTAGACAGTTAAGAGCATACTTTGGCAAATACTCATCCAGACAACAATCTGAAACAAATAAATACGTGTGACTTACAATTGCACAAACTGGCTCGACAGACTGCCGCCTTTTGACTGAATTAGTAATGATGGTGTACGGTGGTAGGCCTAGATCTACACATGGACTGCGGTCATCACATGTAGCTAGTTGACGTATTGACCGTTGAATGTATTCAAATCAGGATCTATTAAGGCTGAGTCTAAGACGAGATGAGACCTCATTGTATCCGAGGCCCGGGGCCCAGTGACCCATGCCTTAAGACGTCCCTGTTATATATATATATATATACACACATGCTTATATACATACACCTGTTTTCAAAATTGTTTATAAACATAAGACAATGAAATATTTCAAAAAGAATTTGAAAATACACGAAAATTTGGTACATCCATACCTTATACTGTAAGATATAAAAATGGGTTACAAAATACAGAGGAGTTTAATGTAGTTTAATATACAAATAAGAAGGACATTGATCAAAAAAGGATACGTTAGGTTACTAAAAGATGTGGCCACGTACTACTGTATAAGTCTTATAAGGTGTTTTCTTACTGTTAATGCTATTGATAAACAATTGTGATAATAATCACAATTCTTCCAAGAAAGCCCATTTGAACACCTGAAGGATTCCTGGAGGGAGTTGACAACATGAAATGTGTTCTTCGTAAGGCCCCCTATACAGGTGTTTTTTTGAGATTAAAGCTGGATGCCTCGTTGGCCACACCATGATGTCAATACATTCTTCTTGTTAATCGTCGCTAAGCTTTGTGTTGTAGGGCCCTAACGTCTATAAAAATAAATTGGTCTTCCACAGCTGCTCGAAAAAGTCCCCAGCTTGTTTCAAGAATCACATTTTTAAGGAATTCTGTTGTCACTGTGTCAGAAGAAAATATATGGAGTAAAATTATCCCTCCCCATGTAAGAATGCCAGTGCAACCAAAACGATGGAATTCTCTGGTGTTTGCAGGATAATAGTGTTTTCCAAAACTGCGATCCATCACCAGAAAGGATACTGCACTGATCTTGCTTTATCCTACAGTGGTCTTCATGACTGCTAAATATTCGGGCTTTCTTGTAGAATTAAGCTAGGGGAACACAAAACACAAGTTACCAGACATAAAGACCTTTATCAGTAGGCTGTCTTTTTATGATTTTAGTCGATAAAATTGTTCTGCACGCAGTAATGAGGTCTTGCAACAACTTCCTAGCAGTAATACCTCTATAGCACAGTGTCTTTAAAATTATATAACGATAGTTCGCAGGAGTTGTGACTCGTGAGTGACCCTTTCCTGTAATCGTACCTGATGTTCGAAAATGTTGTCATATATAATCTAAATACCACCGTATAAGACATATCATAGCTAACAAGTGAATTCCTCCTGTGACTGACCAACATCTGTCTTACCAAACGTATTATATCGCTGTTCATCGTTTAAAAATCCGTATAGTCATTTTAGTTACAATTTGTGTGACCGGTGTTGTTTTCCTACAGGAAAAAAAAACAGAATTTCATATACAAGTTTTGTAACTTCAGTAAACTTTTATTGCTTTACCTATAAAGTTCAATTTCCATTTTTCTAAAAAATTTTTAAAAAAAGCGAAAAAAATCGACATTGTTTACTGTTGAACAGACACTAGACACATACATTGAAAGTGTTTTCTAAATGACACCAAATAACTTTACTTTTTTAAAATAATAGTGCCAGATATTTATATTTATGGGAAAACATGTATTTATAACTTTACAGCTTTTGGTATCAGTGTGATAATTCCGTGCCACATAATATTAACTCTGGATAAGGAATAATTCCTTAAACTTGTAAATAAAAAATGTTGACTATATTAAAACAACACACACACACACACACACACATACATATATATATATATATATATTGTAAAGACATAAATACGTGTACATTTCTAATCGATCTTATCCCTTTAGTTTTCTGAGAAAAATGCAAGAAATAAGCCACTTATATTTAGTTACAGAATAATCATTAGATATATAATTCTTTTACACTCATCAATTATAAACCAACTACATTTTAAAATGTTGAAATTTCCAGTGCATTAACCAATTGCTCAAATAAGCTTTATAATTCTTGAATTTTTCTCACATTATTACTAATTTGTTTATTTTTTATGTACCACAAAATTCAACTATCAATAAATGCCGATCATTTAACTCACTCAAAATACTATTGCTTCTCTAAACTTAAATTCTGATATTTCAAGTATAAGAACAGTTATAACACGTCCTAAAGCATTTCTTCTTGTTAAGTTTCTTTTATGTACCTTGAGCCTTTTTTCAAACAAGAACATGACTTGATACTTGTAGTTTCCTTTTAATCTGCCCGTTAATAGCTGGTAGAAAATAACTATTTTTTCCCCACAGATTTAAAAGCGTTTTTTTTTTATTTATTTTTTTTTTTGTAACTTTTTCTTGGGAAAAAAGCAATAAGACTTCTTAACAAGTTTTAATTTTTTCTTAAGTGGTCATGTTACATGTTTTTGTTAAAAATATATTTTTTCTGTTGTTTATTACTTATCAAAGAATCTTCTTGACATTAATAATTTTAAAATTACTTTTATCTAATAGTTGACGTAAACAAAACTATGAATACATCCCAAATTTTGAGATTACTTTTAATTTAAATACAGTAGAACCTGTTTTTGTGCGGTATTTTTTTTTATGCTATTTTTTGTGCGATTTTTTATGTGCGATCCTTTTTTTATGCGGTGTATGAATTTCAATAGCTTTGGCGCCACCGTAATGTTTTCTATCTATTTACCAGTGGCATAACGGAGAACGTTAGGACCCCTTCCCTCTGAAAGTCAGGTTTTGCCTTTAATATTTTATAAATTGGGTAAAAACTTATTTAGCGTTAGTCAGGCCTTTTGCCCCTAGAGTCCAGCCCCCCCAGATATGCGGGGGTGTACGCTACGCCACTGATATGTAGACACTTCAAGACGCTGTATTCACATTTCTTTTAAACAGCCTCCTGACAATGCGCATTCAGTTGCTTTCTCTCAACGCTCCAGCAGCCCGCGCTTGATTGAAGACGAACATTTCAATATCAGTGACATTATCAATAATTTGAGGGATTATGAAAACGGACAAGAAGAACTGGATTCTTTGAGAGGGAATAAAATTATGCAGAGATCCAGCTTTCCAACGAATTGGAAAATCATTTTCTTTAAATAGATACCAATTGAGAAAGTAGTATAAAATTCCAAAAAGTGCTTCAATAATGTATATCTGGTTATCGTGACATTTACAAGCAACTGACCGCCTGATCTTCGACCCAAAACTTATCTTACACTTTATGTTGCCAAAAAAATAAATCAATTGAAATTGTAACTTCAAGTGACGAAAGCAATTTTGAACTTATTTATTACAGGGCTTTGGATTACGATGAGTAACAATGAATTATGTATGTGCATTTTGAAAGCTTATCCTTGTGTATAATGAGAAACTATATATTTTAAAACGTTTCCTTGTGTAACATTTCATTATTTATTTTGTTATAGAAGTATTTTTAGATAAATTTCGTAAATAATTGGCATATTTTATTACATTTTTTTTGGCCCCTATCCACCGCATAAAAAGATTTTAATTTTTCCAAATTAGTTTGTTATACATAAGAATTTATGAAATTTTTGTTTTTTTTTGTGCTTTTATTTTTATGCGGTCCCTATCTACCGCGCAAAATCAGGTTCAACTGTATTTGGAGGGATGTTTTATGAATAAAGAATGTACTACAATTATACACATTTTTTGACTCCTATATATATAAATATATTTTTGTAGATTTAATTTTATTGTTCCTTGATAATTTTAATTGGTATTAACATCGGTAACTTAGTGTTACTAAATAATTATTGTCTAATGTTATGACTACAGTAATACCCCGAACTTATACGCGATACGTGGAATTGAGTGGTAACCGACAAGTTGAATTCGCATAAGTCTAGGTATGATTTGCATATGCATACATATAAATAATTTTTATTTGGGGCAGATACGAAATAAAAAATAATAATTTGGGGAAAAAAAAAGGTGTCTAATAAAAACTTACATAACACATATACAAATCACAAACTGAAGTTATTTTGATGTAGAAGCAAGTTTCATAAAAAAAAAAAGTTGTCTGCTTCTGCTCAAAGATTTTTTTTTCCCAAAACTTCCTTGCAGTATACTAATAATATTTTTATCCCTTGTTTTGTTGGACAAATATGCTCTTCGTTGGTGTAAGTATTTTCTAAAATGTTTAACCTTTTTCAGTTAAACTGAGGTTTTCTGTTCAATTTCCAATCGTCATTCGATCTTTTAATTGAACTGGGTCTGAAGATTCAAGTTCTTCAATGTTTTGCTCTTGCTCATGCATTTCTATGAGCTCATCAATTGTCCTCTTCTATTTGCGGGAAACTAATAATTCTTGAACATGATCACTATCCACTTACAATTTATTTGACAAGATCTCGACAACTTCTTCCACTCCTTTACCAATTTCACCAATAATACCAATTCTCATCCCCCACCGGCCCGCTCTTCCATTTAGGCATGCTACGCGCATGCCTAGTAGAGGATCTGGGGGCGTAAAAAATTGGAGGGCGAAACAACAGAAATTACAGCTAACGTACCACCGCCTAACGAATCATGCGAGAAGCATTTCTGCCTTTAGGAGAGTAAAGATTGAAATGAGATCTTATATAGAAAAATAAATGCTTAACAGTGTGATGGTACTATGCACTCAAAATCATATTGCAATGGATATATATTGTGCAATGTCATTAAAGATTTTGCAATGATCAAAACTCGGAGAAAACCTTTGTTGTACAAGTACAACGATAGTGAATCAACAAAGTTTAAGGGTATCTAAAAGTAAAATATAGTAAAACGATAAACGAAGAAACATATGAGAATGAACAAGTTTAAAACATTTCATATATTAATGTGTATTCTATATTATAAGTGAAAACGATTTCATTAATTTACTGTACTAATTTACAAAGGAGGGGGTGCGGAATGCCGTAAGGTAAAAAATGAACAAGAGTGGCAAAAACACACACTACCTTTTCCTTACGTCTGCTGGTTACCAGTTCAGGACACGGCGGGTTCATAGTTGTGGTGAGTGATGGAAAGACTCTCCAAAGAGCAAAAACAAATAAAAGAGTAAGATTAAAGGGAAAATCATTCGGGAATCAAAACTGGAAACGTAAAAACTGAAGGAGGAAGTCTCTGGGAATTGTGGGGAGGACAGGAGTGTAACAAGTTAAAGCGCCTAGGCTATCAGTAAGGTTCAAAACGGCCCTAACCCCTCCAACAAAAGACGAATGGACGAGAATTGAAAATAGCGTAATTCCGGTTTCTCGCAAGTCGAAGTAAGTGTTGAGACATAGCCATCCTGCGATAGCTATGTCGTGTAGGATCCGCGTAAGCTAGAGGTGTGGGATTACCTAAGAGATGAGACATTTTGTAATTCTTAACACAACTTTTATTAAGAATAACTTAAATTACTTAATTCTAAAGAACAACTTTCTTTAAATAAGCCACAAATTAAACTGAATATTCAAGTCAGATCGCACAACTAGATCCCCTTATCTTAATTATATTTTACTTATCTGCCTAATCTAACTTCCTATAAATAAATAATTACCTTTTTTTAGAGTAACCTTCCTTCCTTGGTTGAAGACTCTCCTATTCTGCTACTTGTAGATAAGAATACTCAGGCCTTATTAATCTTTCTTATAATTAATATTTTTAATGAAGATGAGCGTATCCTTCTTCCAGAGCTGTAGGACGTCTAACACTTGTTCCGAACGATTCCACACTAAGTTATCTCTAGGTTTGCCGTCCTATCTCACCAAACCTTCTATCATTTTAAAGTATATCTCATTTGCATACTCGTCTTGTTTCTCTTCTTGGTATTGGGTTGGAAAAAATTTTCCTTAATCGTGGCCTCCAAAAAACTTAGGGTTATTTAGAAGAAAAGCAGAGACGTCACAAC
>BMAV01000510.1:0-105406 GCA_019973955.1 Trichonephila inaurata madagascariensis | reverse complement strand
GGTTTTTTGACAAGCCCCCTCTATTCGGATCAGCGTTGAATTTGCAAGAAAAACTAAGTTTGTGGAATTGAGGAAGACAAAAAAATGATTCAAACGCACGGAAAAGAGAAATGCGTCGCAATTAAGCAAAATTCATACTGTCACCATGTAACTACAAATTATCCTCCTTAAATGTAGTAAATAAAACGTTAAATAGGTTAAATATGATTTTCATTTGATTATAAATCTTCTTTTAAAATTTAAGCCACGATCTGGTTAAATTAGAGCTGTTATCGTAGACCCCCATTTACACTTCATGGACCCCCAAATTATTTTTTCGTGGATGTGGACCTCTTTAATGTCGTCATGGACCCCTGGGGGTCCATATAGAACACTTTGGAAATCACTGATCTAAAAAAATTTTGAGCGGAAATCAGTCGAGATAAATAGTGATCGCAGACATATGGACTACTTCATCTTCATACGCTCAACAGCCTTTTGCAGGACAAGACTGACTCGTTGATCTTCCTCCAGTTGACCATATCCCTCACGATGGCCTTCCATTGGTTGATTCCGTTTAGTTTGAGGTCCTTTTACACATCGTCTAACCAACGTGTAACCAGGTGGTCATCCTCTACGTCTAGTCCTTTCAATTTTCAAAAAAGTTTCTTTTTTGGCAGAAAACGCATCGACATATCTGTACAGATGGCCCTGCGACCTAATACGTGATGCTTTTATAGTTCTCACAATATCAGTTCCGCTATATTTCCTGTAAATTTCATGATTGTAAAGGATTCTCCACTCATAGTTCTCTTGAATAGGTCCAAAGATTTTTCCTTAAGATTTTTCTTTCAAAAATGTGCAACTTTTCTTCCTCTACTTTATTGAGTGTCCTACATTAATCTAGACATTAAGGTTTTATATATGCTCAACTTTGGTGTTTATAGAAATAAACTTAGACTTGAATTAGTTTCTGAGACCATGAAAAAAGACATCTATTATCCAAAGAAATTCTATATGGAACTACTGGTAGTTATTAACACTTAGCAAACTCGTGAAAATGTTTTTCATATTTACAATACTCGAGACTTAGTCCAGAAAGAACTTTCGAACTAAGACTGCATGGATCGGGAATACTTGTTTCGTGTACCTTGGATAATTTCTGGATTAATAATCACATTTAAATTGGAAAAAACGCCTAAAATGAGCAAAAGAGCATCCTCATTGGACTATTGAGTGACGGAATCCGATCCGGAATATGATCTTATAAATACAGATTATCAAAAATATTCAAACGATAGTCGCTCTAGTCATGAGATTGATTGATTGATTGAATAGTAACGTCGCACTTTTCAGCTTAACGAGAGCTTTTGGCGATGGACCACGTAATTTTGAACCATGGTCAAGTGACGTGGACGACACCTGAGCTGGCACTTCCCTCTCCTAACTACCACACCACACGAACGGGAGGACGTTTCAGCTCTCGACAGATTTAACGTGCATCGCTGCCCTACTCGGTGGGTCTTAAGTGGTACTGGGCTCGAATTCGTGAGAAGGCAAGCCACGGTCCGATACTCATACCATTCGGCTACCGCGGCCACCTAGAGTCATGAGAGGAACTGGAAGTTTTTAAACCCCAATTTTCCCTAAGAGCTGTGTTGAAAATGGAAAGAGTTATTATATTAGTGGGACGAATTTTATTCAAATGTTTGCCTTAATACAGGGCAAGTACAGATGATAAACCCGAATTTAAAAACTCATATTATCGAAACTCCTGCACATATTAAAATAAATGATGCATGAATGAAAAGAGAAATATACCAAGTTTCTTTTCTGTTACATATGTGACCCTCTTGTTACACGGCATATGTCCAATCTGTAATTCACTTCGTTTCATACATTTTGTAGCATCACTCTATCAATGGTTCATAATGCTGCACAAATACTTACTTGTCGTACTCTGTTACTTGTGTCAATTAAAAATGTATGGTTTGAAATGTAATTTTTTTCATAAAGTTTTCCATGCCATTTTCTGAGGCGTTCCAAGTTCATAGGTAGCAACTCTCGAAGACTTCCTTGGAATTCGAACAAAACTCTGCCTTACCACCTCCACCGCTGTTACGGAGACGCAGGTTCAGCTGCTGCTGCTTTTTTATTTTTATACAAGCAAAATATTTCATTAAACTGATTATACCATTCTAGAATAATCTTGTTGATTGGTGCTTCTTTTCCGTAGCGATTTCTAAATGAACGTTGCACCGAAATCACTGGAATTATCCATGCGTACTGTAATACGCAAAAACTCTTCTGTGTCATTGTCGCCATGTTTGGATTTCAATCACAGCGATCTTGAATGTGCTGTTTATCATTGATGCAAAAAAAACAACTTGGTATTTCTTTATTTGCATATATCACGTATTGTAATATACTCAGTAGTTTCGAAAATATGTTTTTTTTAAAAAATCTGGTCTATCATTTATACGCTCACACTGTATAACACTACTTATATTTACTGTGCGGTATACAAATATAGTAATTAATTTAACACCATAATGCAATATATTTGCATAACATATATTATATCCAGTATATTTGTATGATATAATAATCATTATTTATCTGAAATATTACAGACATACTTTTATCCTTTTTTTTCTGTCACACAACAGCTTAAGAAGACCAAGGCCTACTGTGTTTATCTCAGTTTTCGTAACCTTAGGCACTGGGGTGCATGTGCAGATTTTTCGGTCAAGTGATCAGGCTGACGTGAAACCCCCAATGTTTAGTTCCCAAGTAAGCTTGGTACTCATTTATTGATCCACTATAGAGATGAAAAGCTCAGCCGACCCTGCCCTCCCCGGGATCTGAATCCTTGACATGAGGTGACCTACCTCTCAGCCACTGGGCTTCACTTTTATTTCGTAGTTTACTTAAAAAAATAAACACACACATAATTAGGCCACAAAAATATTACTAGTTGAATATTTGTTTTAAAGTAAGGCTATAGTAACAAAAATATATCAAACTTTCTTTCAAAATCAAAAAAGTATCATACACAATAATATGAATTTCACATATATATATATATATTATATATATATATATATATATTATATATATATATATATATATATATATATATATATATATTATATATATATATATATATATATATATATATATATATATATATATATATATATATATATATATATATATTATATATATATATATTATATATATATATATATATATATATATATATAATATATATATATATATATATTATGTGTTATTATTATTACATTTATTTCTGATATATATATATATCAGAAATAAATTTCACATGGTACTAAAATTTCATTATACAACATATTTTGAACTGATGCCAATAAAGTTACTACTTTCAACTTTTTCATTTTATTGTTCTGGTAAAACATTAAAGTTACACACAACTGTTAAACGCTATTGAATCATTATGTACTACAAAAATACAAAACACCCTAATTAAGAGGGTGACATTACAAAATGATATTGCCGATGACGTGTTGTCGTAATTAAGTACAGTATTGATTGCGTAACGTCTAGCCACCATTGAACTGTAGCAACCGTCATTAATGTTGGATACATTAATTACGTTTACCAGTGACATAACAAAAGGCCTAGTGTTATGTTAAGGAGATATCAATTTTCGATTCTGTATAGTATTCGCAGTATCAATCAAACATGAAGCTTCCCCTGATAATTCTATAATCATGCCAGTCTACAGCAGATATGTTGAATAGTGCAGAGATAAATATTTTATCATCAGAGATATGCGAATAAGCATTAGTGTTTTAAGACATTTTTTATCTCAATTGTTCTCGGCTACTACAAGAAAAAATATAATTATCTTTAGAAAGGATATAGTGTGCGTAGTATCGATCCTTTAATTCCTACATATGCAAAGGCTACTTACAGTTTATTTGAATATTGAATAGAAACTAGAATTAAAAATCCTTTTGTAATGTGTGTTTCAGTGCTTCTCAAACGTTCAATATTTGCTACCCATTATGAATAATAATTTTCATCGCGTACCCCCAAAATACAAATAACAATATATTGAACTCAATAAAACTATAGCTAAAGCTAGAATACGACTTTTAAGTGCCTCTGACGTATATATACGTCTCAACCAGTGTGTTAAATGCCCCAGACGCATATATACGTCTTTCTAAAGTACGATCTTTTCTGTGCACTGCTTTCCATAAAATTATTTTGGAGGCTTTGGAAGCCATAAAAGGATTTACTTATATCAGAGGATTTCCTGATTTATGACTTTACTCCTCCTCCCCAATAGATCATATACGCGAGCTTAGTTGAAAACGGAAGCATTGGAGATCGAATTGCGTAACTTTCAATCGCTGTTAAGGGATTATTTATAAACCGTAAAATTTATCATGATAAGTATTAATTTTTGTATATAATTTTATATTTGACAAGCCCATGGGTTCGCTGGCAATAATTAAACTTGTTATTAACTTAATAAAGTTAAATTAATTATAAAATACATTGTGCAGTGCTGATCATTTATAAGCGAATTATATCAGTGTAAATTTAATTTTTTTTTATGTCAGAATGTATTTTGTTTGTTTACTTTCAGTAAATTAAAAAAAATTAAATAATCTTTTGTTTTCGGCTTCTCTGTATGGATTTATCATGTTCCCAGTTTGAGAAATTTTGGACTTAGTCTTATTATAATAGAATAAAATGCTTTTTAATACACATTGGTGATGATGAGTTTGGTGTTTTATGGCGCAAGAGCCAGTTTTGGCTGTACTGCGCCAAACATTCCTAGGTCTGTGGTCTGGACGGACAAAGAAGAAAATAAGAAATTGGATGACAAGATAGAGGGTCGAAAATAGAGAAGGATCACTGGGGTACCCCCGGGAGTCGTGACACCCGTGTTTACCAAAGATAGTAAGCCCCTTGGGAAAAGGAAAAGATCACTAGAGGGTACCTCGGGATTGTGACAACCGTACCCACCTAAAGAAGGTGAGCCTCCTGAGGGGTTAATACACATTGGACTGTTCCACAAAAGAAACTTTTTACGCTAAACAGAGCATATACTTGGCCCTCTTCCTTCCTCCTCAAAACTCTTCTCGGAGGCAAAAACCTTTAGAGAAAAAATCTCACACATAGAAGCTAATATTACGTTGAGTAAAAAAGTTTTCCGCCAAAAAAAATCTTGTAAAATCCTAAATACATACAAAATTATCAAAGCTAACGAGGATAGTGATCTCCATTTAAATCTAAAATGGTCAACACGCATTTTGGCAACTTTTCAATCCCTTCTGCGAAACACTGTGGCGTGCACGAGTCCATAAATGGATGGACCTCATTTATGACTTCGTCATTTAAATGGAAGATTGTGCCCTCAAGATGCAGCTGCAGATGTAAAAACAGATAGTAATCCGAAGGCGCCATGTATGAGCTGTATGGTGGATGTTGCATCAAATCCCACTCCAGGGTGTAGAGCGTCCAGTTGGTCAACTCACTAACATGTGGCCGGACGTCATCTTGATGAAATAGAACCACCTTCCTTCTGAATTCTTTTATCCGTTTTTCGTGAATGGCATTGCTAACTTTGATTAGCATTTTGCTGCATATTGTACTGTTAATAGTCTGACCACTTTTTAAGTACTCCTTAGAAATAATTCCACGACAATCCGACCAGATACAGAGAAGCACCTTCTTGCTAGTTAACGTTCTCGTCTTGTAACCGAACCTGCTGATTACCCTGGTGCTGACCAGCCTCCTTCACCGCTTGCATTGTTGTAGTACACCCATTTTTCTTTTCAGGTCACAATTCTGTCCAGAATGTTCTTTTCTTTGATCTCTGAGCATAGCTAAACAGGCCGCTTTTCTCATGCTCTTGTCTTCAGCAGTCAATTCGTGAGGCGCTCAGCGGTTAAACTTAAACGTATGCGTTTGAGAGCATTTATTGTTTTTTGACAAATGTCAAGCTCTAACGCAATATTTTGTGTTGAAAAATTATTTCTGTATTGATCAATGATTTGCTTTAACTGGTCACAATAAACCTGAATAGAGAAACCAGAACATGGTTCATTTCAAAGTCAAAATTCCCAGCTTTAAACTTTCGAGACCAAATTTTTACTGCATCATAAGAAACAGTATTGAAACCTAAACTTTGACATGTTTTTTGTGGCATTCAGTTGCACTGAGTTTATTTCAGAACTCATAGTACATAATCATTCTGATCTGTTGACGAGATAGCGTCATTTTAAACACTTTTTTGGTGCACAAGATAATGAAATGTTGACAAACATATTACACAGTCGTGTAGTTCCAACTTTCTGATTTAGAATGCAAAACCCCATTTGAAGAAAGGTTAACTACCATGGGAATGGCTGCTGTTGGAGCAGAGGTATCTCCCCTTGGCGGAAATCTTTTTACTCAACCTAATAATACAGAACAATAATAAAATTTTCTATATACGTATAAAGAAATGGGGAATATCTACGATTAAATAAATTGAATGATTTACTGTAATGGATGTAATGGATTCATTTGAAAGAAGAATGTAGGTCAGTACTTCTCAAACTGTTAATATTTGTGACCCAATTTTCAATGATAAATTTCATCCCACCTTCCCTCCTCATACAATAAAAACGTATTGAAAGCAATAATAATGTACTTTGACGCCAAAACTACAAAACGATCTTAATTATAAAACTACAAATTATCAAGATAAGTATTAAATTTTGTATATGTTACTTTTAAGCAATATGATTACTTTCCTAATTTTTAAATTGGAACAGATTTCAAAATAGTTTTTAATTAAAGAAGGTACCAAGGTTACTAAGCGCCCAGATTCCTTACAGAAGGGCTCTCAGCTGCCGAAGAAGAAATCTTAATAAATTTCCTGTTAGGTGGTGAAGTCAAAAAACAATATAATAATAAACCACTCTTTGAATTTTATGCAAGGGTAGGTGATGAATTTTACTCACTGAAAATAATACTTAAGTCGTATACTATTTTAATGTCCAACACTACTAATTATTAAATATGTACTTAATTTAGTATTGATAATGAATTATCAAATACACACTGTTCAGTTCTGATACATCTATAAGTATATTATATCAGTGCAAATGCGAGTTTCATCTTTTAATATGTCAGAATGCATTTTGTTTTGCTTCCTT
Source organism: Trichonephila inaurata madagascariensis (assembly GCA_019973955.1). NCBI lineage: Eukaryota > Metazoa > Arthropoda > Arachnida > Araneae > Nephilidae > Trichonephila > Trichonephila inaurata. The sequence continues at coordinate 98,222 of BMAV01000510.1, read as the reverse complement.
TCAGTAACAGTTTTTTTAAGTCGTCTTTTATTTTCAATTTTTCGATAAGATAGCACCCCCTCCCTCAGGTAAAATTATCACGTCCCCCCTAGGAAGCACGCCCCAGAGTTTGAGAACCACTGATGTGGACAATAAACATAAAAGTAAATATTTTGGTGTTTTTGCAGTTGTAACATGGATTGTAGTTGTTATTAATGTAATTATATGTTAATTAATGTAAGTATATCTGTTAATCTAAACATATGTTAAGTATATCATAATTATATATAATTAGAGTGACGTATAGTTTTTTACAAAAATCGATTCCCAAGGGGGATTACGGGAAGATTAAAAAATCAAAAAGCTCTATTATTCTTTCAATAACTTATTTTTAGTTTTGCTAACATGGTAATAGGCATTTTTCTTAGAATTCTAGATTACGCTGCGATATTAAAACGAAGAGTGGCCAAATTGCTTTGTCGTTGGAATAAATTGCTTTGATTAATACGTCTGAAAAGTTTTCAAGCAAAGGTTGTTTGATTTCTAATTTTTAGGTACACTAATTTGATATCAGTACGCTGTGGCTTTTCCCGCTTCAAAGTTTTTCAGTCTACTTAAAATTATTCAAACTAATTGTTAGTTTGAGCTGAAAATTTTGTTTTGTCCTTCCATTTAAATTGCTACATTTTTCATATTCATCCGTACGAAGAATGAGTTAACCATCTAATACAAGGGTGGCCAACGCAAATGACCTTGCGGACCACTTCGGAAAAACACTATCATCTCGCGCACATAAAAATATGTATCTTTATATCAGATTTGGAAACAAAAAAACATTTATTGGAGTGAAAATTTAAAACATAATGAATTATTATCATTGTTTTCATTATTTTTCACGTATACAGACATAGATAATTTTTTAATGTTTAAATAATGCAATAATGCAATGATCAAATAATGTTTAAAATATTACAGTTGCCATTTTCTTTAAAATTACGGTGTTCCTTTTGAATTGATCTTTCATTACTCGTTGTTGAAATTTGATTGTGCTGTCATTCACAAACGACTAAGTATACATTGCCCTTTATCTTAACCATCCTGAATATTTTTAAACTTTAAAAAACATCTCTGACTGCCTCTTGCTTTTTGGGCACTCCAAACAGAAAAGGAGGAGACGAAATAAAAGTTGACAAATCAAAGAATTGCAACCTAGTAAAGGATATGAGTAGTAATTCGAATCTTATTAAAAGTAATTTATTATTTCAAAATTAAATGTAACTGTTTGATAAAATATAAATCTATCTTAATCTAATGGACCTTTCTATTATCAAAATGGCTTTATTTTAAAACAAAGAACAGTTAAAAGTAACATTGTTATATATATATATATATATATATATATATATATATATATATGGACTATATATATATATATATATATATATATATATAGTTTATTTTTATATATACATATATATATATATATATATATATACATATATATATATATATATAAATTTCCCCTCAAATAAATTTTAAAATGAAAAACTTTAAAAACCTGATATTTAAAAATTTTTAAAATAGTCGGCGGGCCGCGTGTTGGACACCCCTGATCTAGTATATTACAAGTAATATAAGTATATTATACAAGTTATGAGTACTACAAGCAATATAAAAATAACTTAAAAATCAATTCCTTCTTAGGACAACAAAGAACCATTTTATTTTTGTGTGTGTTACTTTTTACTAAACAGTTACAATCAATATAAATATGTATATACGTAGGACAGAATCCCAATATTAAGTGACAAAATAGAAAGCGATTTTCTTTGCAGTTTTTTTTTTTTTATTTTCCTTTCATATAGGATGTAAGACAATTATTTTTGTGTGTGTATGTGCTTGATACTATTTATTCATTCATTAAATTTAATTTGTCCAATAAAATAGTATAGTAAAAAGAAATCACATTGTTTGAAATTAGGCCTTCACAGGTGGGATTCGAATCCACGACCTTTGAATTAGACGTCCAGCACGCTATCCATTGCACTATAAGGATGCAACGAGTGATTTTCCTATTTATGTATGGTGTTGGGCTATTATTTTAGTTTGTTACTATTTATTCTATTTTTAATACAATTAATGAATTAATAGTTGAAAAAACTGTATTAATATCAAGTGTCATCTATTACAAGTTGTGACGGGGCTTTTCCGTGTTTTTCCTACTAATCCTCTTGGGGAATCTTTGGGGCCAGCATTGAGTTATTTCACAGCCAAATCCTCTCAAGAAGAAATCTTGATATTCAGATTAGTTAGTAGATATATACTGGAGGTTTAGTAATCGCGAAAGAGAGAAGGAGAAAGGAAGCTGAGATGCTGAACGCTGTGAGCTGATGGTAAGGATTTAAACTTAGAAGAGTAATTTTAAAACGGGCTTGAGCGAGTCAAAGAAATTAAGGAAGATTGAGATTCACAGGATAACTTTACTTAAAGTTAAGAGGTCAGGATTCCAGGCGCTTATTTACATAGAATTTAGGATTACGTTATATCACTCCTTCCTATAGCAAGACTGTCTTTGATCAATATAATTGGATAATAATAAATTGGTTTTATTATGGCTAGCTTGGGTCATCAATCATTACCTCCCACAAATCTAGGTCCAGTAGATGAAGAGATGGTACCCCCAGGTAGGGAGGTATCACAAAGTTTTAAAAAATGTATTTGAACTTGAGTGGATTCAATAGAAATTAATTTATTAGCTACTGAAAATTAGAACAATTAAATAAATATATATAGGGAGAGTGTGTAAACTAATAATAAGAATTTAAAAATATCATCAGGTATACGCGTTTCCATATCGAAAGAGAAGCATATAAAAGTTTAATGAGGTTAAAATTTAATTAATATTTTAAATAATTTTAAGCAAACTGCAAATTAAAATCGGTGGAAAGATCAGTCTAGTAAATAAAACAGTGAGGTAAAATAAACAAAACGAAGTAGAATAACCCAGTAATTCCCAGGTTTATCTGCAAGCTTAAAATGTTATCTTCAACAAAGGTCTAAAAATAATATCGTATACGCCAATGCAGGAAGCGATTTCTGCAAAATCTGTTCTTAGTGAATACTTATTCAACAAAAAAATGCAATTACAAAAGTTCAAATTTCAAGTCTGTATGCCTAATATACGTAAAAACATGGATATTTTTTTGTCTATTAAGCCACCATAAAACTCCATCCTTTTTGAGTACATTTATGGAAAATCTATACTAAACAAAATACAAATGTCCCCTAACGTTTGAAGTCACAATGCTTAATAGATGTTTCGAAATGTATGCTTCTAACCTGCAGCCTTACTTCGGAGTACTTCCATAAAATCCGTCCTTGCCTGCCACATTTCAAGTCTGTAAGTCTAATATTTCTTAACCAGCAATTTACTTTTTATTTACCACATCCCCGCACATTCCCCGTTGTCCTAGGGATTTGATTTTCACTAAATCCCTTCTTCTTGGTTCTCTACTCAGCTAAAGATATTTAACTACCATATATTTCAAGTTTGTAGGTCAGTCAGATTCAAAAGAGGAAATTTTGAGGAAAACTGCCCCCTATCTCATCTTTGTGAGATTATTTACTCAAAACCTTTGCTTTAGTGGATCTCTAAGATATCTAATAAGTTCAAAAACGGGAAATTATGTTTATAACACCCTCCTCAAGACCTTGGGAGTCTATTTTCCCAAAACCCGTTTCCATTGGATGTATACTCACCAAAAAAAAACATGCCTTTCAATTTTAAGCCTACAGATCTAATACATTGATGTGCCACTGAATGATAGCAAGGGCTATGCAAATTGTGTAGCGTTACGCATAATTTATGCGCAAGTGAGTGTGCTGCGGTTTTTGGAATTGCCAGTATGAGTAAACTGCTTTGCTTTAGACGCCTACAATTTCGGACAAATCGTAGGTGCACGATGCTTGGGCCCTTTATTTTCTCGAAATCGTCCGACATCTAGGATTTTCAAGGTCAACAGTGTCGAGAGTATACCAAGAATACATGGATAGCGGACAAAATCTAGCGATTGGGCAAACTGCAAGGGACAATTAACCTTGACACTGCATGGTGAGAGACGGCTCAGACGTATTCTACGTAGCCAGCGAAGTCAAACATAGCTCAGTCGAACAGTCAGTAAACGGACTGTGCAACGATCGCTTCATCGAATGGGTTTCAGCAGCCGTCGACCACTCAGCTCTCTCCTATGCATCAGAATAGTTCAAGATTTTGGAACTTTTTTGAACGATTGGCTCGGCCAATCAGAAGCGTCCTTCTCCCAGCGTGAGAACTTTTCACAATCGCTCCACACATACGCATCAGATATGGGATAGAGGGCCGCAAGCGAGCCATATGGCCAGTAATAGCACCGTAGGCTCAATCATGGTCGGTGGTGTTTTTTCGTGGCACTGTTTGGGTTTTTTGGTGCGTGTACCAGCCTGCCTAAATGCAATTTGGTACTAAGAGTTGCTGGGTGATCACTTCCATCCGTTTATGCTGTTCTGTTATATACACGATACTGGAGTTTTCCATCAAGACAACTGAACCTCTGATAAGTGCCAGTTGGCTACTGACTGGTTTGATGATCATTCCTTCTCCAGACTTAAATCCTATTGAGCACATTTGGGATGTTATGGAACAAGGCGGGAAAGACCATAACACGACACCAACAAAACTGCATCCATCATGTTATTCCCTTTCGGGAACGTAAACAACATACAACGTCTCTTATAAGTTTATTTTTTTGCACTCACCTTGATAATTTTAAGAGTTTAAAAGCTGACTAAAATGCGAAAAATTGTGTACAAATCATCAATAGCAAACTAATCTAACTGCTTAAACCAGTTCAAGTCGGATACGAATTCTTTCTAAGGATCAGCAACACATTAAAGTGCACGTTGTCATTTTTTAAAAGACTTTCCCTTATATCCAATATCAATTTATCAAAATAAATATTTATTCGCTAATAGTACATACTGTGTATTAGTTGAAAAAATAGTCTTTTAGCCTACTTAAACATGATAACCATCTCCTTAAATGCGATTTATTCTGTATATGATAAATTACTGAGGCGTATTAAAGCTATAGCACGTATTATTCTCAGTGGACCGCATAGTTATGAAACTATGGTCATGTGACATTATTAAAGCTTTCCCTGTTAGCTCGCTTCTCTAGCTCACATTATGCGGCTTCAAGATAATTAAACCCAACAAGATTTAATGTGGAGCCAACTCCAGTATTTATTGCGGTGGATGTTTCGAAAGGAACTGAAAATAATAAGCCACTGGAATTCATTACATTTCCTTCCGAAAATTTAAACGTAGTCTAAAATAGTAAATAATACGATTTTTGAAGTGGGCCGTTGGTGAAGCCGCGTATTTATTTTCAGAATCCCTTTGTTATTATAATAGGTAAAATATTGTCATACAAAAAAACTTTGGAACAAGACCCCATTAATTTAATCAAATAAAATAGTGAAACAATGGGAGTTTGAACGCTTCCCCACAGTCTATTGCTGCATTATTTTTTTGATGTGTTGCTATTTTTCAATTCCTACTTTAGTTCTCTCACTCTCTCTCTCTCTCTATGTATATACAGTTCAGAGTTTTGTGTAAAATAGTGTAAGTAATTTGTATTTGGATGTGTAATGCCTTTATCTTACTCTAAATTACATTTAATTTACGTTAAAATTGTAACATTCACAAGCAACGCCGTCCCTTACGTTATAGTGGCGAGATTCAAGGAGAACTTGGCGATAGAACCAAGTTGACATCGTTTTTGGTGACCGAGTTGGCGTCAATTTGGCGACATTGTTAGCGAGTTCGGGACCCTCTGGATTATTCAAGATACTTGTGGAGAGACACACTAATTATACGCTCTACAACGCAGGCGGATTTTTCTCGAAATTTCCGCTGGGTCTATAAAGAGAGATGCTCTCCAAAATGAAAGTCAGTTTTTTTCAATCATCGATTAGTGAGCATTGTTTTGACTAGCGATAAGCTCGGCTGTGAATGTGAGTAATCTTTTACATACTTGTATTTTAGACATTGTTAATTGTGTCTGTGTGCTATTGAAGGTGTATAGACTTTCTGAGATTTATTCTGTGAATATTGCTGCTGAATCCAGTATTTAGAGGAGAGGATTGGATTTTAGACAATAAATTCTCATCGCTCTTACAAAACTGATTTTATTCATTGAGACTGATTTGCATAAATTCCTTTAACCCCGATCAAAGTAACAATATACACAGACACACACAACATATATATATATATCTTGTTCAAATTTTTAATTGTTAATAAAATACTTTAAATTTATCCATTCAAGTTCAAATACATTTTTTTAAACTTGTAGTGGATGACACATGATGTTAATACAGTTTTTTTTCAAATATTAATTCAATAATTGAATTTTATTTTTCATTTAAAATTTATTTTTCGTTATTTCTGTCAAGTTATGACTGGCTTCAAAAGATGGCGTGAGTACGTTTTTTTAATGAAGTAGAAATTGACTTTAAAAATATATATTACTTGCTTATATTGTTATTTGCTTCATTCAAGAAGCAGGAAATATGTTGAATAAAGTTCAGAACAGTTTCCATAACATTTTGTGCATGGTTTTTTGGTCGGAAAAAAAATTAAGTGTTAAAGAAAATACTATAAATAATTTGTAAATCAAATAAAAAAAAATGGTAGCTTACATCTCACTTCACTTAAGTTCCATTCCACGCAGTGGGTTTTGGGAATTCAAATTCCTTTCATAGACCTACTGACTATTAAGGATAAAGATTATGTCTCAGTGCTTTGTATACATTTTTCTTAAAAATAAACCCACCCATGAAAGAAGTCTGAGCACGCCGCTGATTCATTTAAAGATTTTCAATATTTTAACGTACAGAAGTCGTAATATTCTACTGAACAGTTTTGAAGGGAATTCAAATTGAACTTTGAGCTTCGCTGTGACGCTCATAATCTTGACTTTTTTACCAAAAAGCTTTAAAAATGGTTTAACTTGATTTCACTTTTGTATAACATTTATTAGTATTATTTGAATATTTTTATTTATTTATAAACTAAAAAATACATTAACCATTTATCTACCGACGGTACTTATAAATGCCACTTACTTTAAAATTACGTAGAATAATCATTTTTACGAATAATCTGACGATACTTAGTAGAAATATTCTTTTAAATTTTCTCTTCCAAGATATATGGGAGCAAGGGTTCTGTGATGAGTACTTTAGCGGGGAAATCGAATAGTTTTATAGCAGAAATTGCGTTTTCAGCTGAAGGCGTTTTCAACGGATTGCGAAGATTGTCATTTTTTTTTTCCGAAAAAGTAATTAATTTTGTAAAAGGTGTCTTATTTTGTTATGTGTTAAGGAAGACCTTAAAAAACGATTAGACTATTTATTTTAAGTTAACAGTGTATATAATTAATTTTAAAGTTAAATAACTTTGTGGTACTTATAAGTACCGACTGCACACTGGGTGTTGGAGCAGAACTAGTTTGTTTTTTCTGTCCGTAAGGCTTATTGTTGTTTTTTGTTGTGTTGTAGAGTCATCACTAAAGTGCAAAAGACTTATGATTGTTGGCATTTCTTTAAATTTAACTTAAAATAAAAGAAATAAAAAGCAAAATAGTTAATGTTTTCAAAAAATATTGAACTTTGAATCTGAGTTTTTTTCTTACCACACAATTCTATTCTTATTTCAAAAATAAACAGCATTTCAATTTCTTTATGTATAACTGAGATTTAACAATAATAGGAGATTTTCAAGGAGCTATTATTATTATTATTTCCTTTTCTCAGAATGTCTGGAAAAAAGAAACTCTGTCTTCAACAGGATTTGTATTCATTACAAAACCTGCTATCTGATTCAATGATGTACTAACAGATGATTTTCCAGATGAAGTCCCAGAAAATAATCTGCTGGAATTTTCCTTAGATTCTTAGGATGAACTCAAGGTGCACTACTTCATGTTAGAAAATGCAGCATTCTTTACCCCAGGATGCAGTGCTTTAAAAAAACATTCAATCGAAACCTCACTCAAAATGCACAACGTGTAATGAATTTCAGCGCGCGCGCGCGCGTGTTAATGAAAAAAACAACCCTTCTGTGAATATCATCAAATTAAGTTTAAAAAAGTAAATAAATTTTAAAAATTTAATAATCTTTAAAAATAAATATATTGTGCTGTAAAATATTAATGTTCTCTGGTTATTTAGCATTTTTAAAGAGTTAAAACGGAGTTAAAAAAAGTCATTCGATATTTTCGTGTTTGAAAATATTTTAGACCTTTGGACTGACGGTACTTTAAAGCAGGGGCGTAGCTACAGCCGTATCAATGATACAGGTCCCTTAAGTTACAGAGGCTCCAACACGTGTAACTACAGTCCCACTAACAGGCTGTCATACGTGAAATGGGGCCCCGAAGAAATTTTGATACAGGGCCCACTTAGAACTTGCTACCCCAGTGCTCTGTAAGCTACCGATTTAATTCTTTGCTTTAACTAATTAAATTTCCCAAAGTTGCGTATTTTATTTATGTATATCCCTTAATTTTTAATGCAGTGATTGAAAAAAAATATTGTATGAAACAATTTGCAGTAAATCATAATGCGGTAGATAAAGTGTTAAATATAAGCTTAAAAATTGTTATATGGGAAGATTTATATCTATCCAAATTTGGAGAATGTATTCCTGACACAAAATATTTGACAAACATATGTTTCGAGAGATAAATTTTATTGCAAATATTCTAAAAAACCCTCAATAAAGAAAAAAATAAAGGATTCACGTTTTTGAAGATACATGATAAATTTGGCGAATATAACATACTCGTAGGTCGAAATTTATTTTCCATTTAAATATTAAGGCAATAAAAGTATCAAAAGATATAATTAAAAAAACAAGTAACATAAAAAAAATTAAGTCAATTCCTGCTTGGGTACCGATCTAAACAAGTAATATAATTTTTTTAAAGTCTATTTCCTACTTAGATCAACAAAGAAACATTTTATTTTATATTACTTTTTATTAAATAATTACAATTAATATAAATATGTATACACATATGTCACAGAATCACAAATACTTAAGCGGCAAAATAGAAAGCGATTTTCCTTGCAGCTTTACAATTTTCCTTTCTATATAGGGTGTTAAACTCTATTATTTTTGTTTGTTACTATATATATTCATTTATTAAATTTAATTATTCCAATAAAATAGTATAGTAAAAAGAAATCCCATTCTCAGAAATTAAGCCATCCCAGGTGGGGTACGAACCCACGATTTTTGGAGATGTCCAACGCGCTATCCCTTGTGCTACAGGGACACAATAAACGGCTTTCCTTTTTATATAGGATGTTGGACTATTATTTTTGTTTGTTACTATTAGTTCATTAATTAAATTTAACTAATGAATTTATATTTGAAAAAACTATTAACATCAAGTGTCATCCACTACAAGTTTAAAAAAATGTATTTAAACTTGAGTGGATGAATAAAAAGTATTTTATGAACGACTGAAAATGTGAACAAGATATATAAATATATAAATAAATATGTATAGGGAGAGTGTGAACTAATAGTAGGAATTAAATAATGTTTTGTGGGTATATTATTCTTTATCTAAAGCTTATACCAAATTTTTCTTTTCACAAAAGTTAAATTGTTTACCACATATAATGATGATGTAACAACAAATATCTCACACATTCACAAACTAATCTACTTAAAGACGTCAATCTTTTTTTAAAAATATTGTTTGGAAAATTTATTTTCCAAAAGAACAAATAAGCATATGGAATGAGTTACAAATTTTACAAAACGTCATTTATCTCATTTTTTTTTAACATTAGCAATAGTGCTACGGTAGAAAACTCGTCGCTCAATGTGTGAACGGTCCCCTGGGGTCTTTAAAGAGGCGCAACGCGCTGTCAATCTCCAGTAAGCACGCCTGGTTACAAGCCTCGTGCGATGTTCGGTCTGTTTGGATGCTGGAGTAGAGCCAAAAAACGCCCAGAGCTCCGGTCTTCGCCTCCCGGATTAGTGTACCTCCATCCCCCTGCTTCTTTTTTTTCATTATTCACTAACTACGCCGGAAATGCTCGGGAGAAGAAAAGAAAAGAGCAGTGCTCGCAATCTTAGTCCCTGCGTGTTGTAAAGAGCGCAAAACCATTTGTTATGCTAAAGTTTCGTGGCTTTCTAGGTGAGCTCAGAATTAAGGACTGGAAGTGTTAAGTTCGAGGAGAGAAACCCCCTTTTCTCTTTCTTCTGGTCCCCCTTATCAAAATAAATATGCAAATGGGTTCTCATCGTCGGCGATCGATGTCGTTTTTACATCGTCCGAGCAAAATGAAAAGTTTCTTCTATCCCTCCCGTCTAAAATAGGGATAGGGAAAAATAAAGTTCGACATTTGCACCTCATCTGTAAATTTCATTTTGTGGAATGGCTTCTTTTTATTTGATGAGAAAAAATGGAAATATAATAAGTGAATCCGTGATACTGTGTTGTGTCTTTCACCGACCTAGATCTTTTTGCCGTATTATAAAATTTTATTTGTTTTTTAAAATTAAATTTTAATTATTTACATTTCAACAATTGATAAGGAAATGTAAATCAAAAATCTCTGAAGTATAAGTAAGATGATATACACATACATGTTATGTGCGGGTACGTGTGTTAGCCCCCTCCCGGTAAAGCGTGAAATCCATTATATCATAAAATAATTACCGTAAAATCTGGCTTATAACGCGCTCCCATACTTTCAAGCTGCATTTTTTAATTTTTAGGTATATTTGCCGTATAAAGCGCATTCCCTTTTTTACGAAGAAATTTGAATTATTAATATACATTGCTATTATGTTTTGAAGTAATTTATTCGAAATATTATCCCAAACTTTTGAAAAAAATAGTATACTTCTAGAACTACAACTCTTTTAGTTCATATGGCAAGTCATTTTTTATATACATAAATATAAATAAACAATATTTCAATACATGTAGAAGCCAATTTTTTTTAATGCTTATCTCTTTTTCATTTTTAAAGCTATCATTTTTATACCCGGCGTATAACGCGCACCCTTAAATTTCCATCTTATTTTTGGTGTTAAAAGTGCGAGTTATACGCCGGATTTTACGTTAGATGTTTTATAAAATTGGGAAATTGCCCCCCTAGGGTGCCCTTCTCCTGTATTATCTCCGTGAGCTAGAGGTGTAGGATTAACAAAAGGACTAGACGTCTCCATATTCTTATATATGGTTTTATTAAGAATTTAAACTTAAGCTTCTAACAGATTAGATAATGATAATATATGCGAGATAATCTACGATGACAAAACACACAATATCAATAATATCGAAATTACGTAACTCGGACCACTATCAATATCTAACCCGCCTAATCTCAATTTCAATAATATCATAAGTCCTAATATTAAATAGTCTATCATACGTTGATCCCATCGCCGAATTAATCATAAAGGAGTTGCGTCTTTACTAGAGTGCAATGGTATGCACTAATGCCTCTATCTTCGGGATAACCTCTGTTGGCTGTCACTTCACATTCGTATCACACAATCTCTATCATAACATTCCCCAAATTGCCACCTCACTTACTCAAACTTCTGATATTTAAAAGCTATCTAATTTGCATCTTATATTCACGTTTCACTACTTGAGTTTGGGTTGGAAAAGAGTTGCCATTAATCCTTGCCCCAAAAGAACCCAAAGGACATATTAATGAAAAGACGCGTGAGCCCGTCACAAAATATAACTGATAAAGTCGGTTAAGGCACATAAACAAAAATTCTTATATTCTACGATTTGACATTAGAATGTCGGGGGTTTCGATTAACCTTAAACGTCCGCCGGAATCCGCATCATGATATAAAATGTATATAATAACTAAATAATTGTTGGTCTACTGTTCAGTAAGGTTTAGTTTTAAAGCATTTTTAATATTATTTCATTTAACTGTCATACATTGAGATATGATATGACCCTTTATATCCTAAGAAAACTGTAACAAAACCAATTATTTAATCTTGTGAAAAGGAATAACACAATAATGCTCATAAATATTAGTATAATAAGCAAAGTCATAATTTTTATGAGAATGCGAGTTTTTTCGCCATTATTTATCCGTTTTATGTATAATGTTTTGCACATATTTCATTTGCAATCAATACAGTGATATTCAATTTTTCCTATACACATGTTCCACACACCATTTCCATGCAAGAGACATACATTTTTTAAGATTATTTTCATCACTGTCTTTAATTTCGCCCTCTTTGCGTTTTTGTGAATTTGTAATTCCTTTAAATTCAGTATTTACCTTATTTTTCAAATTTCTTGCACTTACCGAATTTGAACGTAATAGAACATAAGCAAATTCTATGTAACGAAACACTTAGATACAACGATTTTAGTATAACTGACTTATTTCCACTGCGAACCCAATGACACTGAATTCAAGATCAAGTAACTGTGCGATATCACTTCCGGAAGTTTGTTTTACTAATAGTATATACTTAGAGAATTATCTTGCTGAACGATACATATTTATAATGATAAATTGCCTTGGTGACGGAGGGACACCAATGGACGTTCTAGGTATATTTAGGGGGATCTCTCCACTTAACCTAGAAAAACAAAAATTTCTATATAATCACTATAAAAATGATTAAAAGTCACGAAAAATTTTCAAATTTCCCGTAAAAATGGGGAAAGGAGGTATTAATGAGATGTTAAAAAGGGTTAAAAAGGTTTATAGAAAAACTCGATCTATGCACACATATATATTAATAATGATATTTTTTTCTTTTCATACTTTCTTTAAAGTATTTTTTTCTTAATTAGCGTAAGTGTTATCACTAGTAGAACTATAAAAAGCTTAATAATAATTATTATTATAAGTGATAAAAAAATTTTTAAAAAATTTCTGCAACGTAATTTTTTTTTGTCTAACTATTTTAACAAAAGTATAATGTTAAATGTTCTTTTTTTTAATATTCATCAATTTAACTATCCGTAGGGTGAAATGTGTGTCTAACCATAACTATTTGTTATCAGTTAGTTAATAAAATAGGTGATTCGTTTTACTGCAGATGGTTCATTTTTTACTTTTGAGTAGCCTATAATGAGTTAGATCATAGGATACTTAATTATACCTAGGTATTCGATGGAATAACTAAATTACACACATTAACGGGGAAACACACACACACAGTTTCAATGAAATGATTATAAGATTGCCTATCTTATGTGAAGCGATATGGGATTGAAGATATTCGGAAATAAATTTTTTGTTTGCTTGCAGATTATTGGTCTCTTTCATAAGTTAAGTGTCTAGATCAGCGTTTCTCAAACTCTGGGGAGTCCCACCCCCTAGGCTGGTGTGATAATTCTAGGAAGGGGGGGAAATCATATTGAAAAGCCGAAAAAAAAATATTATTTCAAAAAGTTTTTAATTTATTGAAAGTAAACCAACAAAATACATTCTGACACAGTAAAAAATAAAATACTCATTTACACTGATTAAATACACTTATAAATGTATCAGAACTGTACGATGTATTGTACAATTAGTTTAACAATACTAATTAAGAACAAGTTTAATAATTACCAGTAACCCCATGGGCTTGTCATATATAGGATTATATACAAAAATTAACTCTCATCGTGATAATATGTACGGTTTATAATTAATATCTTAAATGTGCCGATAAAAAGTTACGTGATTCGCTCCCCAATGTCATCGTTTTCCACGTAGGGGCACGTATGTGATGTATTGGGGGGAGAAAAGGTATTAAAATAAGTAATTCCTATGAAATAAGTAAATCCTTCTCAAACACTCTGTCAAGGTCCTTTTATTCCATTCCAAAGACTTCGGAATAATTTTATGGATAACAGTGCATAGAAAAGATCGTACTTCGGAAAGACGTATATATACGTCAGGGGAAATTAAGACTTTGGCTGAGCAAGATGTTTATATAAGCCAGTGGTACTTAAGAGGTTAAAATTGTATTGTAGCTTCAGCGTCAGAGTTTAATAATATTGAATTCAATACATTGTAATTTTTTGGACGGGGGATGAAAATTATTATTGAATATTGAGTCGCAAATATTGAAAGTTTAAGAATCCCTGGCCTAGATATAGATTTCAATTAAAAATTACACACACACACCGCGCACTAGTTCTCATTATTCCAATAAATCTCCTTATATAGAATCAAGTCCATCGCGTTATATTTCATCCATCACAAATGCCTGACTTTAATTGCCAAACTATTACTCCTTATAATACCTAAAATCGACATTATTTTTCGATTTTCTGTGGTTCAATGTTCGTTTATTAACATCGCCTTTCTACAACAACACGAAGGCTGTTGTCATTTTTAACGAACCTAGAAATCCTGAAATATTGCCAAATGACAAGGAGGATACCGTTCTCCAACTTCCACTGCGCCATGGTAAAGACTTCTGAGCTCTATAATGGGCATCAGTCCTCTTAAGTATAAGCCTTCAACGGTTCAAGAATTAAACTCCATGAAATGATAATTGATTGATTTTGATTATGTGGCTCTGAGAAGCAACACGAGGTCTGTTGGCAATGTGGATCAGGTAGTTTTAAGCCACGGTCAAGTGAAAAGGGCGTGCTTAAGCTTGGACTTACCTCTCCAAACTTACACGTCACACCAATGGAGGACTTTTGGCCTTGAAAGAACTAACGCACATCACCCTTCCTACATGGTGGACCTTCAGTGACCCTGAATTTCGATTCCGTGACTCCTACGGTTTCGCGACCGTGACTACTTGGCTACCTTGGTAACATTTTTTGGTCCTTGTGACATTTCCGGAAATTAGAAAGCAGATAGGCTTGCTAAATCAGGATCTCTCAAGCCCCCAAACCTGGTTTTCCCCTTTCCCTCTGCAAATAAAAAGACCTTTTAAAGTAAACTGTAAATTAATGGCCCATTTGGGATCGCTGCAGGTAAAAGGGCTTGCTAAAAAAAGAGGTAGAACCCCCGTTCGCTGCCTCGATCTTTTGGGAGTTGGGGCTTTTTTTACTTACTGGACATGACTATTTACAGAGGCATTTACACGATTGGGGTAAAGGGTTTGCTTGTTCCCTCGTGTCACCAGGGTGAAATAGATGGTGACCACCCCCACTGCCCCATTTTTCGAAGTTTTTGTAGACAACCCCAGGGGGCAAAATTTTGACTTTTTTTTTTCTTCGCCCAATTTTATTGGGCTGTTCGTTGACTAATGGCAGAGATGCCTAAGATGGGCGTAGGGTAAGAAAAAAACATTTTTTGGTTATAAGGAATCGTGATTTTTTTCCCAAATAAACAGAAAAAAATATTCAAAGAATATCTAAAAAAAAAAAGAGGCAGGTGACAAAGACGACAAATAAGCTGGTTCCCATCCCCATCTTTAACCTTACACAACACACCAACAGGCCAATTTTTATTCATAACCGAATTAATGTGCATTAGTTCTTCTACATAACCTGTCTTCAGTGGTAATAAATTTCGAATTCGTGAGTCATCAATGCCGATTAAGATTTCATGAACATGGCTCGGCCGTGACTGCGCGGCTACTTAGGTAATATTTTTTGTTTGTAAGGAACCGTGGTATTTTTCAGTCCAACCCAGTGTTTCTCAAACAAACCCCCCTAGAGGGGCGTGATAACCCTACGAGGGGGGCGCGAGCATATTAAAAATTCAAAAAAAAAAGATTATTTTTAAAAAAATTATTAATTTACTGAAAGTAAGCAAACAAATGTATTCTAACATAATAAAAAATAAAATACACATTCCATTGATATAATGCACTTATAAATATATTAGCGCTGCGCTGTAATGTATATTTTACAATTAATTGAACTATATTAAGAACAAGTTTAATAATTACCAGGAAATTTGGTTTGGCACATATAAAATTATTACAGAAATTAACACTTATCAAGGCAATTACAATCTCTTAAATGCCCATTAAAACTTTCAGGATTCGTTCCTCAATGCCACCGTTTAACAAGTAGGCAAGTGTATGTGGTGTATTGAGGGGAGGGGGGAAAAAATAAATATATAATCAAATCCACTGTAATAAGTAAATCCTTCGCAAGCACTGTCAAGGTCATTTTATTGAATTCCAAAAAGAATTCGGAGTAATTTTATGGATAGTAAATTACAGAAAAGAACGTACTTCAGAATACTAATATAGCTGGGGAATTAACTACGGTTTAAGGAAACCCATATACGCCGGGACTACTTAAAATTTTTTAGGTGAAGGGCAAAAAATCGTATTATTGAATTTAATACACTGTTATAGTATGGAGGAGGGCGTGATGAAAATTATTATTGAATATTGGGTCGCAAATATTGAATGTTTGAGAAGCACTGATCGAAACCCAGTAAACAGAAGTAAACACACAAAAAATTTCATTAAAAAAAGAAAGTACCCAACGGAATTTTTTTAAAAAAAAATGGGGATTTATAAAGAAAAGGTGCCTAGGTCACAATCAAATTACATTTGATATTTTATAATATAAATTGAAGGAACAAAATACGTGTATGTACGCGAATAAACTGTGGAACTACCCTTACATATAGAAGCGAAAGAAATATCCTGAAAGCGCAATATAATAAAAGTAGGCGAATTTCATAGGCTTAAGGTGGCTTTGGAGAGAAAGAAAATAGTTTTATTTTACGCCTATTCCTTATTCTCCATAGTTTGGCCGAGGAGTTTATTTTTGGATCAACTTCAACTCGTGAACTATTTGCCTCCCAGTTGAATGTGAGACCGTGACAAGTCTATTGGAAAAATACCGAATTCAGCTCTTTAAATACGTCAGTTGTTTTTTTTCCCCTCTATTTTCCTGTTCTCCCCCCGGGGGAAAAAAGAAGGGGGGACATGTGAGAAAAAAGGTCACGTGGTTCCTGACATGCGCACTGGGGACGTGACCACGGGGAATGATTGTGCAAGGAAACGTATGTACAGGATCCACACTTGATTCAGTGTTTGTCTAGAGTAGTTTGGTGTCCTCTTTCTTTTGTGTTAGTTCTTCTGTAGCATTGGGAAAGTTTGTTACTGCAAAAACCAAACATTTTTATTTCTTAAATAAAGAAACCGTTTTGGTGAATTTCATACTTAATATATAAGAAGAAAAAAAAGATATAATAAACCATTTTAGATAAATTCTGTAAATTTTAAATTATGGGAAAGAAAGCAAGTACTAAATATAACGAACGATTCACAATTTTACAGCTAAAATACATACCACGATATATTACCCGAAGACCTGATCAAGCAAGTTCCTAAATATGAATTTTAATCATAGATAAATGATTAAACTTATTTTTAACGAAAAATAAATTATAAATAATTTATCAATAATGAATAGAAATTCATGGGTTATGAATGCCTTTTGCAACAGCAGAAAATATTTTTCTACCGTACATTTAGTATAATGCCTCCCAATTTATCTTGCTTAAATTATAAAGAACTATAATTTAAATAGATAGTTTTTTTTAAAAAAAAATATGGGAATCATTCTTTTTTTTTTTAATTTCTAAGATTCATTACTTTTAGTTTAAGTTTATTCCTTTTCACTTAATCACGAACGAAAAAGAAAATATCTTAAGCTCACAGATTTGTTTATTACTTGCTTTTTCATCTTTACAGCAATTTTACATTTGGCATTTAATGCGAAAAATTTATATATATAACTACTAATAATTAAAATAAATTTAGGAAAGCTTACATATTCCCTTAAGAAGCGATAAGAACTGTAAATTAAAAACATTAGAAATAATTGATTATTCGTTTCTACTTGTTCATTCTACTTTGAGATTTGTCAAGACGAATCAAAATCGTAGTTCTCTCTAAAAAGATCTGTCGAATTCTATGAAGGTTTTCATCCGGTAATAAAACTAACCTACTTTCTAAAATATTTTACGGTAGTGAATCAGAAAATATGTAATTGCTTAGATGTATTGTTCTTTACATTAAAGATATCGGTTACGTAGTTAAACAAATCTTCAGGTCTTGCTAGAATTTTAGGAACAATGTTTAAAAAAAAATAATTTTTTGATAAATTCTATTCACATTCCTTTCAAGGAACATTCAGTGTTCTGAAAAAGTGTTAAGATAAATCAACCAAATTAAAAAAAAAAGTGTGTGAAGTGCCTCTAGATCCTATAAACAGTGTTATTTCAAATTCGAATGGAAAACGAATTGGGTGTGAATTAATATCTTTCCAATCTAAATCTCAGTTAAAAGAATTATCTCTAGTAAATACTCACTGTGAAGTACTCTATTATATCAACGTGTTTACTTGGACTTAGGATTTTAAGCTGCACGATTTCTTCAAAGTGGAGGTTAGCAGGAAAAGTTCTTCGTCCTGATCTGAATTTCTAATATTCCATACCCAAAGAGGATATTGTTGACGCAAGTCACGGGAACCAATAGAGCGAGGGCTCAGCTGTTTTGTTACCTCTAGTTTGAAGAGGGGTGCTCGCGCTAAAGAGGGAACATTTACGTATTTTGCGAATTGGAAATTCTGTAACACATTCGATGCTGGAGAGAAGGAGATTACGAATTCTTGAAACCTTAATGGTAGATAAGAGGGTATTGAAGTGAAAATAAATGTAATTCGAGTTCTTTTTTAATGGAAACATGAAACTTTTTAATCTTGATGAAGAAATAAGGATTTTTACACAATTATATTGAAAAGTAACTAATAATTAATCTACAGTATGTAGTACTGCATTTGCAAAGATCCGCCAAGTTTTAATTTCATTTTTCTATCAATATTATGATTAAGAGAATATTGGTTATATATCGAGGCTGTAAAGACAATCTTTTTTAACCGCTTGCCTGATTATCCCGAGTTATCTCGGGTTCGTATATATTGTAGTTAATTATTATCCCGAGAAAACTCGAGAGAAGCAGAATTTGTCAGTACAATTGGTTTTATCGTAGTTTTACTAGGCCTGGAGGAAATGAAAGGAAGTATTCAGTTTTGATTGGCATTTGCAAAGTTTTGTTGGGGTTTCGTGAATCTTTTGGCGAAACTAGTCACGTGTTTCCCCTACTATATAGTACACGTCGGCTTGTGGATTAGTGATGTAAAAAGAAGGATAGAGTTCCATTGTGAAAAAAAAAGTAAAATATTGGCGATGATGCAAGATAGCGAAATTGATGATTTTTCAGATGGTGATTATGATGAGATGGACATTGAAAATAGTAGAAGTGATGGTTCTGTATATTGCCTATATTTTGTAATGTAAATCAGGAGGTTTTTTCCCGATCACCTAAGCAATTTAGAATGGAACTGATTGAAAAAATAATTTTGAAAATCTTCGTAACGATTGTTCTGCCACATCAGGAAGATCCAGCATTAGTTCATCACCATTCAGGTTAACCTCAGGCATTTTCGAGATGTTATTCCTGCTACTGAATAAAGTCAAATCCAACGAGACAGTATATTATGTACTCCCGTAAAAGAGATTCCAGTAAGAAAAGAGACCTGATTCCAGTGTATATATATACAGAATGCCAGGTATCACTTTATGTTGCCCCTTGTTTCCAAAACTATCATATAAAGACTAATATTTAAGTTTTTTCCTATTTGCCCGAGATAATTCGGGATAGTAAACTAATATTAAAGCTGAATGCATTTACGCCTGTAAAAAATTAAGAATTCAACTTAAAACCTACATAATTTTTTTTTGTTTCGTTTCCTTGTATTTAATAATAATAAAAAAAATGTGATGATTTTTTGCAATTTTTTTCAAAACTTTTTTGAAGGGAAGCTGTTAAGAAACGTTAACTGATTTTGAGAATTACACCGACAGAACGTGATTTGCGAATTCATGTTTTATGGTGATTTGTGGTCCCCATGCTGTCTTTTATCTGCCCTCTGAATTTGTCTTTCGAATTTGGCAACACCCTGTATATAGATCCGCTAACCTCAGAAAAAACGTAATTTACGGAAACTTCAAAAAATCGTTAAAGGTGTGTAAGAATTTTTTACCCCCCGGTTATTTCGAATGACATTTTTATTCTAAAAGTTGGAAAATGTCGCATAAACCATCCAAAGTTGGTGTCAGAATCCGAGTTTCCATATCGTTTTTAATACTTGCGCATCGCTTATCCTTGTTGTTTTTAATTCTCATCGGTATGTCTAAATATTTATGACCATCACTCGGAGATATTTTCATACAGGGTATGAAATATAGGTCAACGATCACTTACCGTATATAAGCATCTGACTTCCAGATCATTTCCCCAAAAAAAAAAGGTGCAGAAGAGATAAGCGAAGGACAGTTAGTGTAAGAGGTAACAAACGAATGGAAAAAGAATGTGTTAACTTCAGATACGTTGCATGTTCAAGTCCGACCCAAGTCGGTGGATTTTCATGATGCAGAAAATCGACAGCGTCCATGTCGTATGATTATGCGGCATGTTAAAGATCCCTAGTGTGCCTATTTGGCTTGGTTGCTCTCAGGAAAATTAAAATTTCTGGAACCATTTTGCATCGTTAGAGATCAGGGTTCTCCCACTGGAGAGAAAACTGCTAATAAAAATTGCATTGCGGGGATTGGTATTCCACATATATGGTGCCGCACTAAAAAGTTAAACGAAATCCCGGGAATTTACTGGGTCTGCATAAGGTAAATATCAACTTGTATCTTTATTGGAAATAAAAAAAAACCTTCACAAATAAGATTATCAGAAATAAAGCTATCTTCGTTAACACTTGACTTGACAGCAATTTTATTGAAAAATATCCCAGCCATATTTGCCGCTTGGTAACGTTTTTAAAAAATTCAGATTTTTTTTTTGTTTGCTAATTTGACGCATATACGGATTTTGAATTTTGAGTAGATTTTTAAGGGGGAGGGGGGAGGGTGAAATGCACTCTGCTTATACATGTAAATGCTTATATTCGAAAATATACGGCAATGAAAAAAGAATCTACTCGATGATAAAAAGGAATGCATTAAACCATTGGAGATGGGTATAAAATCCATTATTAATTGAATGTGTTGTAAATATATACAAGTGATTATTTACACACACACAATTAAATGAACTTAAAAATTATAGTAAAGATAAAAGATAAGAACACATTTCTATCAATGAAAATTCCTCAAACTGAGTCTCATTCGAGGACACTAATGAAAATTTCTTCCAAAGCTTAAACCTAATTTATGTCTCACAAGTAACAGTCCTAAGACATAAATGTGACATCTAAGACTTAAAATATATTTTTATAGCACTCGGACACCCCGCAGTATAATAAAGGCGGGTAATTCGCCAGTTTCCACCATGTTTCACTTAGCTCTTATAAATATACTTCCTCTAACCCTCAGGAAATAGCGTGCTGAAACTAAATAGTTGCAATGTACCAGTCTCGTCCTATCTCACCCAACGAGTGTGGACATAGTGCTAAGTTCCTGCAGCTCAGCTTGTCCAACAGCCAAGCGTGGACGGAATCCTTAACTACAGCCCCAGTCTGGGCTTTCGAGTCAAGTCACGGATCCAATGGAAAGCTTAGGATATCAAGCAATAGAAATTATGTCCCGTGTGGAGTCATTTTTAATTCTTTAATGGTCAATGGTGACATCTAATGCCTCTGCTTTAGTGTCCGTGAATTAAAACTTTGTTTCTTTGCGGAAACCATGCCTCATGCGTCTGTGTGGAGTTGCGGGGAGATAATACATGTTTTATCGCCTTATCTCGCAAATTTTTGAGACATAAATTTTTCAATGTTTTCTTTTCACTCGGTTTTTGTGTTTCTAGATCGTTAATTTCGTTTTTTTTTTTTAATATTTTAATACATAGTACAGTCTGAAAACTTTTAGATTTCAGAGCACTTTGAGACAGCTGTGAAGTTTCTTATTCTTACGGATGATGAAGCATTTGATGAATGCGATAAATAATGGGTTCTTTTGTTTTAAAAGGGGAGTGCCGTGTGGAAGAATAGCTTTTTAAAATTCAGTAGATTGTTTAAAGGAATGTGCCTTACTTAAACACGATATTGTTTTAGTAGACGTATGTAAATATGTACTGAAGTCATTGGTGTTCTAAAAATAGATGTTTAAATAATTATAAAACAGACACGATCTGCACGTAATAGAAACTAATGATGTTCAAAATACTTATAAATAAATTTATGAAGTATTTCACATTTATTAGTACATATATACTTTGTAGATTTTGCGAAGAGTTTCCTTAAATACCAAACAATCTAAAAACCAAAGTCTAGAAGGTAGCAAAAATAAAAAATAGCTTTTTTATTTAAATAAGCTTATTTATAAATCGTCAACTTGAGAGATTAACACAGATGCATATTTACATAAACGGAAATAGATTTTAACTAAAGTACATATACAGGGAAAAGGATACAATTTAAAAGTTGAATGAATAATATTCTCAACCTATATTAGCGTCAGCTACAATGTAAAATAAATTGTAATATTATACATTTATATATATACATACATGGATGACATTTGAAAATGTAATGAGTTAAAAATTATTATACAATGTAATGACCAATTTAGATCAAAGCAAAAAATTGGGGGGTTTATTTTAGTTTGATTTTAGATATAATTTTGTTTCTACGTTACATAGAGACCCAATTACAATAAATTACATAATATTAGAAAATCTCGAAGTTTAATTTATAAAAATGGGCTTATAAAGGATTTCAAAATTGTTATGAAGAATCTGATAACTAAAAGTACTATACATATATTTCTATGGGACTTTTTGAACATGAACTATTTTCTTAGTGATGTTCTAAAATAATTATTATATGAATACTTTTTGAGTTATAGCTTGTTATTTAAATAATAGCTTCTTAGATATGTTAAAAATCTCATAATATTTATTCGATAAGCTCTAAATTTTTTTGTTTCAGTAAAACGTTAAAACTTTAGTACATACCCTGCATAAAATAATCTGCAGTTTATTTTAGTACTTCTTTTATTGATAAATTCCTTTCTTTTCTAAATGCTTAGAATAATTTTTCAAAGATTGCTAAAATTTCACTTATAATTGTGATTCTTGTAAAATTTAGTTAATTTATTTTAAATATCGATGTGTGTGTGTGGTTCAGTGTTAATATTTATTGGTACTGATCCCTATATTTATATATATATATATATGTGTGTGTAATAATTCACTTAAATTTTCTCTTGAGGGATTTTAATTGTAATGGTCTTGAATCTCTCCTCCAAGATTGATAACTAATGATAATTAACTAGTGATAACTATTTTCTATTTTACCCACCAAACGGGAAATAACCACAAATGTATCCCCAAAAATCCGAAACGTCAACGTTTTCAAAACAAGGTGATGCAATCTTACATCACCCGCGTATTCGGACCAATCAGAAGAAACTCTACCAAAGATCATATGATTTTAAAAGCTTCCAGTTTAACCCAAACTATAAGAGGTTGAGATCTCTAGGGCGAAGAAAGAATTCTTTTGTGATAGTCAAATGTCCGTTTATTTATGTTTCTGTTGTATTTTTTATGTCATCTTATCCGTTAGTTAGTCAATGAAATGGATATATTTTAAAATACCAAGTCTCTCTCTCACCTCGTCCCTCAAGGACTACTATAAATTAATTAGTTCCATCAAAATTGTCCTACGGCAAGTTAAAAATGCCCAAAGTCAAGATAAATTATTTTATATACTAATAAAAAATATAGATAATAAAGCTTTCGTGTTTTACGTAAATAACAAGCAATTAAAAAAATAAATAAATTTTAATCAATTCCTACTTTGGTTACCAAAGAAATTTAGTTACTCCTTATTAAATAATTACAATTAATATAAATATTATGTACATGTGACACAGAATTACAGTATTAAGTGGAAAATAGAAAGTGATTTTCCATTCTCCTTTCTATATATGGTGTTGGACTATTATTTTTGTTTGTTACACTTTATTCAATTACTTAAATTTAATTAATGAATTGATATTTGAAAAATCTGTATTAACATCGAGTGTTATGCTACAAGTTTAAAAAAAATGTATTTGAACTTGAGTGGATGAATAAAAAGTATTTTTTTTTTAACGATTGAAAATTTGAACAAGATATATATAGGGAGAGTGAGAACTAATAGTAGGAACTGAAAAAGCAACTATAAAGAACAAAATTTAATATTTGGTTTACATTCGCAACAAAAAGAATCCATATCCCATCGAGCTAAAATTTCTTGTAGCAGAAATATCTCACCGATTCATACATGGTTCAAAGCAAGCGCTATAAGTTACTCCCCCGTGCCAGCAGAAAAATCCATTCGACGTTTCTATGAAGGCTATTTATTTCCCTATTTGCTTGAGCCCCAATGCACCGATATTTACTTTTCATCACCCTACGACATGCGATTCACCCATTAACAGTCAACGAACACGAAAAATGGCGCAACCACGGTGTAACCCTGGTCACTCAGAACACAAACATGCAATCCGTGCGAGCACGCCACAGAACATTTCCATGTTGGAGAAAGTTAAAAAAAAAAGGAGTTATGATGTTCAACCGTTCAAGTTCGATTTCTTTTCGAGGATTACTGAATACAAATAGAAAGAATCACGTATACTTTTAGCCATTCCACATTTTCTAGTCAATAGTTTGTGATCGATAATGAAATATATCCTGATTTCTTTAGCAAGCCATCCAGGATTTGGTTTGAGGGGATTTTTTTTTCTACATCCATCATCTTTTGCTTTCTTCCTTTTTTGCTGATATTTTACGCCGATTTTTATTTCAAACGTCTAGATATTTTTTTCGGCATTTAATATTCCGTTATTGTGTTGTGAAGAAATAGTTTTTCTTTCTTTATTTTTGATACTGTTGTTAAATATAAGTTTTTTTTTGTAAGTTTGTATTAAATTTTAGAAAAAAGAGAATTACGTTTTAGATATAGTATCACAAATTTTACATTGAGAGCATTTTTTTCCTTTCAAAAATTACATTGCAATTTTTAGTGTTTATTTTTAATTATATGATATTAATTTGATATCAGAATTTAGAACTCTTACATGTACAAATTTCTCTTGTACAAAAATATTTATTTACCCAAAGTGTAAATATGTAAATTTCATATAACCTCATTTTGTTAAAACTACACATATATACCTTACCCCTCACAGAACCATAAAGTTGCTAAGAGTAAACATTAGAATGTAACTGCTTATTGTAGTTTTTATAGACAAAAATAAAAAGAAAAATACTTAACATTTGTAGTTTTTTTCGACCAATGCGTCAATTCAATTTGGATTCATGCGTTTTTTATCAGGCATTTGATTTCATTTATTCATTCAAAGATACTATATAATCACACAAAGTTATACTTACCGAATAACATTAAATATATATGTTAGAAAACATGACAATGTTTTATTACACAACACAATGAACTGAAATAAGCAATAAGAATAAGAATACAGACCGCGAATGTTTTATCATTTGAGCCAATTCATATGACGATTAATTTTTTTTCTAAACATTCCTGTTTACACAACGCATAATTCGATTTCGACATTCTGTGTAAAAATTTCATACGCATTTATAATTAAATACGTCAATCACAAATTTTAAAATGGGGAAAATATCTCTCTTGTTAGTGAATACGTTAATTTTTGTCATTAATGCAAAGGGAATAATACACATGGGCTTTCATAGCTAACATATGGAAATTGGTTATTATATTAACTGAGAACAAAAATAAAATTACTGTGAAAAGATATAATTCAAATCCTAATTTTAATTATTTTGAATTCTTGAATTAGCCTATCATCATTCATTAAGTGAATACTAAATTCTCTCTCAGTCAACTTATTTTTTTATTCATGCTTTACACTTTTAAAACCAAAAGTTCAATTTTAGAAGTAAATCAAAGTAAAAAAACAGCAATTTTTTAATGCTAATCATACTTTATTATTCAGTAATTAAGGCAAAGTGTTAATTAAAATTATGAATAAAGAACACACCTTTTAAAAATTTACCTCTATTCTCCAAGTTAAGGTATCCGAACGTGTTGAAAATGACCAAATTCAGTCAAGACAGATATTTTTGTTTTCTATTTTATTGAATAGAGCTTTCTTTTGGTTTTACAAAACATACTTTGTTTTGTTTCTACGCTACCTAGAGGCCAAGCTACAATGAATTTTATTAAGTTAGAGAAACCGAAAGTGGGCATTTTTTTTTTAATTGTTCGCGCGCGAAATCTATCATGGTTAGTCTGATTACTCAAAATATTAAAATGTATTTATATAAAACCTTTTTGAACTTAATATTTATGCAATTTTCTAGAGAATGTACTAAAATATTTCTTATGGTATGAATATTTTTTGAGTATGGGTTTGTTATTTAAATAATGGTCTCATAAAAAATGTGATTTTTCTTAAAATGTTTACTCGATCAGCTCAAAATTTTCAAATTTTAATAAAGCATTAAAATTTTAGTACATTCCCTAGATAAATGCATCTAGGTTGTTTTTGTTAATACTTTTACTAATATAAGTTTATTACTTTTTTCTCTAATAGCTTTGAAGTTTTACAAATATATAGCTGAAATTTCACTTATAATTGTGATTTTTGTGAAATTTAGGCAATTTATTTTAAATATTGTTGGTTAAATATTAATATTTATTGGTATTGAGTCCTAAAAAAGCCTTTATAATGTTTAAATATGTTATTTTGTCAAAAAGTACTCCGAGCGTGTTCGGATACAACTGAACAATAATTTCAAAGGTAAGACCTACATACGTATCGGAATTTGAAATAACTTATGAACAGCTGTTGTTGATATTCCAACGGAACTACTTCTAACAATCACATGTTTGAATTGGAAGAGTAATAGTTAAATTTATACAATGATACATATGTACCTATACATGTATCAGTGTATCTATACTGAGCACATGTAGAGACATTAATTGTGTAATAAGGTTTGTTTGTGTGTTTAGTTAATATTATTAAATAGTTACAACTAATATAAATATGTATGTACAGATGACAGAATCACAATATTAAGTGGAAAAAGAGAAAGCGATTTTCCATTTTACTTTGTATGTAGGGTGTTGGACTATTATTTTTGTTTGTTACTATTTATTCATTCATTACATTTAATTAATCTAATGAAATAGTATAGTAAAATTAAATCACATTCGCAGAAATTAGGCCATCCAAGGTAATTATTTAGCCCACGCCCTCTGGATTAGAAGTTCAACGAGCTATTCTTTACACTACAGGAAAACAACGAACAATTTTTCTTTCTATTGGAATTTTTCTGTTGGACTAAAATTTTTGTTTGTTACTATTTATTCCTTAATTAGGTTTAACTAACGAATTAATATTTGAAAAAAATTGTATTGACATCCGATGTCATCCACTACAAGTTTAAAAAAATGTATTTGAACTTGAGTGGATGAATAGAAAGTATTTTATTAACAATTGAAAATTTGAACAAGATACATACATATATATATAAGAGAGAGAGAAAGAAAGAGAGAGACAACTAAAATAGAAGGAATTGAAAGAGAAGTATTAAAAAATCCATATATAAGAAGCAGAGGCAATCTTAGAATTGTTAGGAACCTTTAAATCAAGAAGCCATGTGTAGAGAGTTAGAGGGAGGAGTGTTCAAAATCTTGGGGGCCCAAGATATTTGGCTGATACATGAAAAGTTTAAGAGCCATTGGTTTAATTTATAGATTCAATAAATTGCTATAACATTCACTTATCAATAATTTAAAGAAATATTATAATTTTGCATGATCTTTTGCAATTTTTAAGCCATAACATTTTTTTAAATAATTCTAATTTTAATTAAGTAATTAATAAATCAAAATTGAGAACAATATATATATATATATATATATATATATATATATATATATGTAGTAAAATAAAATAAAAGTGAAGTACTATATATATAGAAGAAAAACGCTACTCACTCACTCACTCATCTTGTAATTTCTGGAAATATTAGATCTAAATATATACAAATAAATATATATATGGGGAATGGGAAATAATAGTAAGAATTGAAAAAGAGGGGGGGGTATTGTATCATAACAGAAGAGTAAAAAGAATTTTTCTCCATTTTACTTTACTATAATTATAAATTTTATAAAAATAATTGTGCAATATAATTTTAAATTAGGCCTCGTAAATTTTAAAGAACTGTTAAAAGTAATTGCTTTGGGGTTCAAAGACCACGTTGTGGAAGTGAAGGATACTGGAAGGCCACACCTTTTTTAAAATAATTGCATTCTTTAGTTCACTTAGCATCTCAGACAAGGTAAAAATTGTACCATAAAAGCTAAATTAATTAATGGTAGTTTTATTCAATTTATTTAATGTGCTTTTACATCATCTATAGCTGCGAGCACATTTAATTTTAGAATCAGTTTAATGAGGAAAATGTACTCTACCATACTTTTCTACAATTTTTCAAAGTGAGAAATTTTGTTGAAATTCCCACCACTGCCTGAAAGTTAATGTCATCCAACTTGCACCTATATTTATTCTTGTTGATCTTCATGTGAGGAAAGTTTGCGCACAAAGATATTTTGAACCAAATATATATATATATATATATAAAAATTCTATCTATTTGATTTTCTGACTTTCTTTCGGATTGCTATGGCCACGGTAGCCGAGTGGTATAGGTATCGGACCGTGGCTTGCTTTGTCACGAGTTCGAGCCCAGTACTACTAAAGACCCGCCGTGTAGAGCAGCGATGCACGTTAAATCTGTCGAGAGCTCAAACGTCCTCCCATTGGTGTGGTGTGGTAGTTAGGAGAGGGGGGTGCCAGCTCAGGTGTCATCCACGTCACTTGATCGTGGTTCAAAATTACGTGGTCCGTCGCCAAAAGCCCTCGTGTAGCTGAACAGTGCGACGTTAATATTCAATCAATCAATCTGCGGATTGCTATTTGCCCAACTCCGCTGTAAAGCATTATACGTGCACTAGGTGATATACCCGTTCTCCGCACGGGTGAATTGAAAAATTAAACAATACAGATTGAAGGATAAAGAAGTTTTTAATGAGTTAATTTTACACGGATTGCAAATTAAACAAAAACAAAAATTTGCATATCTCAGCCTGAACAATAATACCATATTTGTTATTATGTAAGTCAGTAGATTTAATAGCAGGAAGAGCCCAGTGGCTGAGTGGTTAATGCAACGCCCTTCCACACCACGAGTCCGAAGTTCAAACCCCGGGCTGGTCAAGGCCTACTCAGCCTTTCATCTCTTCAGTAGTTCGATAAAGGAATACCAAGCTTGCTTAAAAGTTAACACCAGGAATTCAGCGTCAGATTGACCACCTAACTCAGCCATACTCAACCTGCGGCCCACTGAGCTTTTTTAAGTGGACCAACCATGGCCCATTGCTCTGAGAAATTCACTTATTTAAGAATATTGTATTAAAAATTGGTGGAAAAATCTTTGTCAAAAAATCAAGTATTTCAATTTTGCTTTTGTTATTGGTGTCATACGGGTACGAATGGATATTCTTTTTCCTATTTGGAACGGTTACGTTTAGTGATGGCAGACAACTGCGGAGTAGCGACAGTTTTATGGGTGGAACTTATTGTTAACTATCTTTTATATCTTGCAAGCGAAAAACATTCGAAGAAAATATATCATTTCAAGGCGATCGGGAGGTTGACTATTTTGTAGTGAAAAACAAACACGGATCAGTATTTCTTTGATTTGTCACGAAAGTGCTGTATTTAAAAAAATGCCAATAAACAGGAATCATTCAATGGCCTTTTTCCTCGAATATCTCTTTCAAAAGGCGATAAATAGGCTTTCTTGAATAATCTTTTCAACAGCAACAAAGTGTTTTATCAGTGGTAATATCACAGCGGTAACAAAGACTATCCTATGCAACTTGATATATTATTGGTAATTATATGAAACCGTTTTTTGATGTAGAAATTTAAAAGGAATGTTTCTTAAATGCTTCTAACTTAGTTTAGTAACAAAAATACAAAATAATAATTATAAAAAGCAAAACAGGAGTTATAACATTTTGATTATTTTTCACATTTTAAATTTCCAATGTTATATTGGTCAGAATTTCTCCCCGATTTATCCTCATGTTGTCGCTGCCTGTGTGAAATAGCTGACATATGTATGCTCTCATACATATGTCATATATACATCCCCTCATGCACCTCAGGGCCCAAGGTCACGTGTGCTGAGTTGGGGACAGTAGGCATTGGTCCTCATGGGCTGTTGCACCACTGAGTTACGATCTAATAGCTGATGAAAAAGATTTTTTTATATTTATAACGCCCCATAACTCTCTTGTGGATCAATTTTTGAAAATACCTTCTTAAGCTGATATCTGTTTAGCTAAAGTAACACATTGTTACAATTTTGTGTAATGAACTCTTAAAATAGTGTAAATAGTTTATATCTCGGATGTGTAATACGTTAACATTATTTTCTGTTTTATTTATTTTCTGTTAAAATTGTAAGATTCGCAAGCAACACCCATTCCTTACATTATAATGGCAATTAAATGAAAATATAGCGAAATGTTGAACATAGAGCCAAATTGGTATCATTTTTGGCAACCCTGTTGGCAACTTGGCGGTTGATTGAAACGGTGCGGAAGTTCATATACTGCAGTGTCACCTGGTGGGGAGCTGCTACAAAGAAGAGATAGCACAAAAACCTTCTCCACATTAAAAATTACATATACATGCCAATTTTCATGGTGATCGGTTGAACAGGGGTTGGAGTGAAGCGATTTCATATATACAAACACCCACCATCAACGAGACAATGTAGACACTTTAGCTGTATAATAAGGTGCGTGTTGTTCTAAAATATCGTCACTTGATGTTTCGAACATTATCAAATAAATTTATGTAAAAAAGAGAAAATCAGTATTGATCGTAAAAAAAGGGCACAGTAAGACTTTTTCTCGCTTACTTTACTATAATTCTAAATTTAATAAATACAGTGAAATACATTTAACGCGAAAACGATTAAGACAAAATATCGGTTAATACGAAGTAATACAACAGTTCCGACAAACTACTATGCTTTTTAAGGTATTTTTTCTCTTAACACGACACGAAAATCGCGAAAAGATTTCCCTCCTTGGAATGAGCAAAATGCGGAAAACACCAGCCTAGTAAGCGAGATTTTAGATGGGTGTGAGATGAAAGAGCGATGGTTTGACATGTTTCGAAGAAAGCATTCTAATTTGGCTTTGAAATACCCACGAAATAGCCTGAAACGTGCCAATTTTTTTATCTAAGCTAATTTCTCCCTCCATCCTTACAAAAGCCACATAAAACATCTCATTTCTCAGCAACTGGCTTTTAAGATTCGGTGATGATTATATAACAATGCGCGTAAAAATCCGTGAGTTTGGTGGAAATTATTATTATTATTATTTACTTTAGAAGAATTTTTTTGAAAACTCAACCCTGAACTCAACTTTGAGTTCAGGGTTGAAGAGTAAACTTCTATTTCGATTAAAAGGAAGATGGAGCTTCTAAAGGCTTTTGATCAAAAACTGAAGACGAAAACGGAAATCTGTAAAGATTTTGGTATTGCTAACTGATTAACAACAATTTAAAAAAAAAAGAGAGAAAACGACGGAAAATATTTGAGCAGTTTTTATTAAATACATGCATTTTCACATATTTATGCAAATAACATGCGCTCTAATAAACTTAATTTTGCTGAATTTTTATTTGTTTGTTTCTCTTTTTTTTCCCAATATACCTTAACAAGAAAACAAATTTTTTCCCCTCAGTTTCGCGTTAAAAGATTTTAACTGAATAACTATACCATATAAATGTTTAAAAAACCCATAAAAAACTAAATTATCTAAGCCATTCAGTGAAGAATGAATCAATTCAATTCAATAAACTATCAATGATATCGATTTGTGACTGTTTTGAAATTTTTTAAAACTCCATCTCTTTAAAGCTAATGTTAAATTAAATCAACGAAAACACAAAAGGAAGACTTTTATCTTCACTATCAACTGTTAAATTCATTCTTTCCAGCTAAACTAATCGACTTGCCACTCACATCCAATTGAAAAAACAACATTGACACTGCGCCTGTAATTCGTGTCTGGACAATCTCTAAACATAAAGTCTCCATTGAAATCACATCACCTACCGCCCCACAGTGTTTCTACTTAAGAAGCGAAATTTATTCCTTCTGTCTCTTGCTCAATGTTCCAGGAAATAAGGAAATGGGCTTTCCAAAACATTGTTCCCATTCAGTGCAACTGCAGCCCCAAAGAAAACGAGAGTAATTCTCTTTAAGATTTATTTCTTTTATGAATGGAGCGTTTCGAAGCGAATTAAAAATAAATTATTCCGTTTCACCGGTAACCATGGCAATGATGCCAGCTATTAAAGAAGATGGATGTCTTTCTCTGTGGGCTTAGAAATCTGGCAGAAAATTCAATTTTGTTCATAATAGAAATGTTTTTCAAAAGCAATGAATATATATATTCCACTTTTTCTTTTCTCTTCTTTTCTGGTTTTTTTAACTTCTTATTGGTGTGTTGTTATACAATTGTGAAAAGGGACTTAAATAATTACAAAGAAAAAACTGTCTG
The DNA here is from genome assembly GCA_019973955.1 of Trichonephila inaurata madagascariensis. Lineage (NCBI taxonomy): Eukaryota > Metazoa > Arthropoda > Arachnida > Araneae > Nephilidae > Trichonephila > Trichonephila inaurata. The sequence goes on along the minus strand of BMAV01000510.1, from coordinate 65,545 downwards.
TCATAATGTTTTATAAATGCACGTCGAGAATTACTTTGAAAAGTCTTAAAAGATAATCTTAGCGATATTATACCGTGACAGAAAGATGAAAAAGGTTTATAAACGTGAGTATTAGCATATACAGTAGCAAATACGTTTAACGCGAAAACGCTGAAGACGAAATAGCGGTTAACACGAAATAATGCAACGGTCCCGATAAACTACTAAATGTTTTCATGATTTTTTTTCCTCTTTGCACAAAATAAAAATCGCTTAACACGAAAGGATTTTCCTTCTGAGAATGAACGAAGTATGAAAAACACCAGCTGCGTAGGCGAGATTTAAGAGAGGTGTGAAATGAAAGAGATTGCCTCATGTTTCCCAGAAAGGAGGCTAATATGGCTTTGAAATACCCCGGAATTGCCTGTGAAACAAACCAATTTTATTTATCAAAGCTACTTTCACCCCCTCCACCCTTACAAACATCACACAAAGTATCTGATCTCTGATCAGTTGGCTTTGGAATTCAGTGACTAATACATCGCAGTATGAGTAAAAATCAGTGAGTTTGGTTCACATTTTTTTTCTCTATTTTATAATTTTTTTGCGAGCACAATAAAAAGAAACCCGGAAAAAGCAAACTGCTATTTCACTTTAAATGAAGATGGATCTTCTTAGGCTGTTGATCAAATACAAAGGACAAAAACGAAAATCTGTAAAGATTTCAGTATTGTCAAATGTTGTATTAAATTTTCTTGTGAAAGTTTTTGTTTCATTGATTTTTATTAAATACATGCATATAAACACATATGTAAGTAAATAAAATGTACCCTAATAAACTTAATTTTGTTGAATAAAAGTTTTTTTTTAGAATATCCTTTAGCACATGAAATTCTTTTAACAAAAAAATACATTTCAGATCCTTAAGTTTCGTGATAAACGATTTTCACTGTATGTGACTTAAATTCGCATTGAAACTAAAGTTGCCTAAATTTTACAAGGAATTCGAACATTCTTCTGAAAATTATCATATATTAAAAAAAATTAAGTGAATCTCAAGGGTAAGAAAATTTACTTTTTCGACTAACTGTACATATTGTAGAACCAATTATCTAATTGTATTACTTCGGGAAATTTAATGGACGTCATTTTTCTTAGATGACAAATTACAGCGTTTTTAGGTAATATTTTTGTGAAAAAAGAAAGAACAAAAACATGCTAATTATTTCTTTGGAATTTTTTAAAACTGAACTTAAATGTGTAATCATTTGGAACAAGATATCAAAATAACAGGGGGAGGGGAAATGATTTAATAAAATCATTAATATTCTCCATAAAAAAAAAAATGACGTGAATATGTGATTCTTCACGTGACATATCATATCCACATACATCCAAACATCTTTATTGCATTTAAAAAGAAAGATAGAACAAAATAAAAATATTGAGTTAATTTAGTGAGTTAATTTCTCAAACTTTCACTATTTGCGACCCAATATTCAATGATAATTTTCATCGCCCTCCCCCTTCCATACAATAACAATGTATTGAATTCAACAATACTATACTTTGATGCTAAAAAAGAACAAAAAAAGCTACAATACCATATAAATCTATTAAAGGCCAACGGCGTATATTAACGTCTCTCTCATTTAAAGCCTTATTTCCCTGGACGTATATATACGTCTGTCCGAAGTACGATTTTTCTGTGCACTGCTATGCATAAAATGATTCCGAACTCTTTGTAGATGCAACAAAAGGACCTTAACAATGTTCGCGAAGGATGTAATTATTTCAGAGAATTTTCTTACTTATTCCTTTCCTCCCCCACACATACATATGCCAGCCTACATGGAAAACCACGGCATTGGGGAGTGAATCTCGTAACTTTTAATTGGCATTGCAGGGATTAATTATAAACCATACAAATTATCAAGCGTTAATTTTTGTATATAATTTTATAGATGACAAGACCATGGGGTCCCTGATAACTCTTATATTTGTTCTTAATTAGGATTGTTAAATTAATTATAAAATACATTGTGCAGAGCTGACACATTTTATAAGTGTATTATATCAGTACAAATGTCTATTTTATACTTTTATTTTCGTCAGAATGTATTTTTTTTGTTTGTTTACTTTCAGTAAATTAAATAATTTTTTTTTAAAAATAATCTTTTGTTTTCGACTTTTCAATATGCTCGCGCCCTCCTCGTAGAAGGATCACGCCCCCATTTTGATAAAAGGCTGAATTAACTAAAGATTGACTTCTTAAAAACTCAAGTTGTGGCATTAGAGTTAGTGGTGACGTACCTCGTAATCTTGAGCCTCAATAAAGTTACGAGGACGACATCCCTCTTCCGTACCGCACTCTCTTGAGGTCTTTGTGCCTCAATGGATGTGCAACGGGAATAGTTGTAATGTTATTATACTTCTGATGAAATTTTGTGTTATACTTTTCGAATACCTACGGTAAAAAGATACTTAATTCTTCTTCTTTCATAAAACACTAGCATAAGAATACCTGACTTAAAAAACACACATATCGAAATTTGATAATGTTTGATGCAATTTTGAATAGTTTTCAATTTTGGTCAAGTGACGAGGACGACATCTGAGCTGACACCACGCTCTTTTAACTATTACATCGCACCAATGGGAGGACATTGAGCCTGAACAGATTTAACGTGCATCGGCCCCCTCTGCATGGCGGGCTTTCAATGGTACCACGTCTCAACCCCCCGAAATTCCAGCCACAAGTTCGTGACTGTAACCACTAGTCTACTTAGATCAGGCATTTGCTTAAATAGATTCATAAGGGTGATTTATGGAGGTATTATCGTTAAATACCTGTTTTCGAACGGTTAGATTTACAAACTTGAGATTTGGCAAACATGTTTCTTTGGTTGAGCAAAGATCCACAAAAAATTGGGTTATACGGTAATCGATTCCAAGAGGGTGTTACTAGAGTGTAAATGATGAATATAAGTAGTTTTGGAAATTCAAGTACTATCTTTTTTAAATCGAGAGGTGGTGGCTATAAAAAGGCTTTTGAATACAGTTAAAAGTTTAATACCATAGGACTTGTATATCAATAACTTAAAACAATATATAGTCGGTCAGTACCCAGTGAAGCGGCCGGATAATGTCTTGTATATACAGTTCTATAGTACGTGTTTCTCAAATTATACAAAAACTGTTTATACTTAAGTATATAAATTTTTGTATACATACCCCATAGACAAAAATGTAGATAAAAGCACTTAATTAATATGTCCATCTTACAATATATAACATTATAATTTTTTATGAATTTATCTTCGTTGGTAAGTTTTTCCTAAAACTTTCATTAAGTGAATTCTGTTAGGTAAGCTAATTTACATTTTACATTAAATAACCAGGATGTTTAAAAAGCAAAACTTAGTAACATTATCTCAATATTAATCTCAAGCTTCTAAGTCACGTAATAGTATAAACCCGAGTGGTTGAGAATAAATTTAAAAAAAAACATTAAAATCATTTCCATAATTAACGGGAAAACTACTTGAAAATTGTTTAAAATATGTAGAGTTTTTTTCGTGTATCAAATAAAATATGCATACTCTCTGTTTATGCTTCATTTCATAAGCCTATTTCGTATTTGCTAAAAATGAAATAACAATGACAAATGACGCAGAAAAGAGAGCGACTACTCGTCTCGAATTCTAATTGCGCTATTAATTGTTTTCCAACATCGTTAACAAGCCGGGATATTTACTTTTGTCGTTGTTTCTTTCACCATACATTATTTCCCTGCACAGAGTATATTTACTTTATTCTCATAACAGAGTTGACATGCGATTTGACCATTAGACCGACTCTGTTCATATGACGCATCATATGATGAGGGTCGAAGGCAACAAGCATTGCTTGTTTTCAGCCACATTCGCTTTGCATGTCTTTTTTTTTTCATTTTTGATTCATTGATCTTTAAATAAGCATACATTTGTGTGTTATGAAATTGAGTTACAACTTGGTGTGATGCGGTTTGAATAATTAATCCATCGCAAAAAGTATGATGGAATTTGATTCCAACTGCGGAGATGTAGAATTGAAATGTTGAGTTGAGATTAATGATCGTATTAATTAAATGTGTTGTTATAAAATTTTCACAAAGACAGATGGTTTTAAATTTGCCACATAACAAAACATTTTTTTTTTCAGTTTTAAAACATAACGCTAGTAAAAATGGCTTTAATCCAGAAAATGTCATTTTCTGAACGACTTATTTCCGAAAAAATTTAAACCCATATCATTTTTGACTCGAATTTGAGTCATATTATAAGCATCATGATGATTATTATTAATAGCCTCAAAATTTTAATCCAAGTTCAATTGAAGATAATGGATTGGAAAAATATTTTTCCAAAAATACAGCATTAGAGGTTCAAAAATACGTTCTGGTTCACATACAACAACTAAAGGTCGCGTGATTTTCAAATAGGGTCACCGAAAATTTCAGGATTTTTGATATACGTTTATCGCAACGATCTAATTTTTATTTGAAAATAATTAAACGAATCGTCAAAAAGGTGAGTTGCTCAAAGTAATAGATGGAGAAAGGCCTTAAGAAATATTTCCCTATGAGTGTTATAATGCAGAAGGATTTATATGGATTGCAATACCATTCAAAATTGCTGATGAAAAGATCACTAATTTCCCGCTAAAATCACAAGTTGAGTAATCAACAGATACTGAGTTACAAATTGATTGATTTTAATACGAAGTCCTTAGAAGGTTTTTGACTTGTGGAGTTGCAAAAGAATCTCAAGAATTTCTGAAACTGCAATACAGTATATTTTACCTATTTTTATGTGAGACGACATTTTCGTCTTTAACAGCCAAAAAATCAAACTATCGATCAAATCTAACAAAAATTGAGGATTTACTTGGTCAGGCGGTGACGACTATTATTTTATGATTCAATAACATAATTGAAAATAATCAAGCGTTGTGTTGTAAATTAAATGTAAAATGGAGTAGGTAGGCAAGTCATCGGAAAGTTACACTTCTGTTTTAGCCTGTAGAATGAGTTATGTAGTGTTTTTTTTTCTTGTATGTATGTCTGTATTGTCTAAGAAAATAAACAAAAATGAGTAAAAAGGTGGACTAAATTATTGGAATAACATAACGTATATAATGGATATAAACTTCCTATCTGTTAAGGATTCAGAGGAAATATATCAAGCACATCATTCTCATAGATACTTAAATCCTGCATATGCCATAGTTAATAAACAGTGATGATCTCAGAAGTGAACGCAAAGGGGCCACTTAATAAACAGATTATGCTTTATATAAAATTTACGTTCAACTACTGATACAATGTCTTTTTTTTCATTTGTTACTAAATTCAAATTCTATATCGTTATATTTAAAATAAAAACTTATTGTGGATGTATACAATTACAAAACAATATTATATGCTACAAACAAGTAATATAATTTTTTTTTTAATTCCTGCTTAGATCAACAAAGAAAAATTTTATTTTAGCTACTTTTCATTAAATAGTTACAATTAATATAAATATTTATATACATAGGACAGAATCACAACATTAAGTGGTAATTAATTTTTATTACTTATCATTAAAGTATTGTATTCTCATCCACAACAATAGAGTATATAAAATTTAAGTTCAACTGAAGGCTTTAAAATGTGAGAAAAAAGCTTTTTCAAGTTTTGACACAAGTCGCCGAAATGGTCTCTAAGACGCCAAAAAGGATGCCCACGTGGCTGCGGTATTTGTAATTTTTTAAATAATTAGTTTTAATCAATTAATTTTTATTAATTATAATTAACTTATTATTGTATTGTCATCCAAAATAATCATTTATATAAAATTTCAGCTTTAAATGAGCGCTTTAAAATGTATTTTATTAACGATTGAAATTTCCACCAAGATAAATAAATAAATATATAGAGAGAGTAGGTTAATAGTAGGAGTTGAATAAAATACATATAGAAGTAGCCAAGAGTGCGTAAATTTTGCGCAATGCTTATGGGGTCGCACAAAAGTTATGCACAAAAAGAGGTGTAACCCCTAAAAGTTTAGGAACTTATGACATAAAGTAATACTCTCATTTTTTAAGGTGTTCTATGTTGGAACTAGGTCTCGAACTCGCAATTCGACTTAAACATGTCCACCAATTCCTCATAGTCTTAAATTTAAATATCAATAGAGTTGAATAAACATGCTTTTTTCTTTTAAAAAAAGTAATGTATTAAAATCCCACTATTTATATAAAAAAATCTAGTTATTCTATTTCAAATAACCCTTTCAGAACAACTGAGAAATATATTCTAAATTACAAAGAAAACGGGTAGTACTTGAAAGAAATAGAAGAGGTATTAATTATAGCAGTGCTTCTCAAACTTTCAATGTTGGCGACCCAATTTTCAATCATAATTTTCATGGCACCCCTCTTCATAGAATGAAATTGTACTCAATTCAATAAAAAAAAATACTTTGCCGCTAAGGTTACAATATGATTTTAATTATAAACTGCACAAATTATCGACAAGTATTAAATTGCGCATACAATTTTGTATATGACAAGCCAATAGGTTCATTACTAATTATTCACCTTGTCCTTAACTTAATATTGATGATTCAATGATCAAATACATAGTGCAGTACTGATACATTTATCCTATTTTATTGCATAAATGTGTCTTGTTTATTATCTCAGAATGTATCTTGCTCTAATTCCTTTCATTAATATTTTTTTATTTTTTATTTTGGACTTTTTGATATACTCGCGCCCCCCTAATAGGATTAGCATACCCCACAGTTTGAGAAACACTGAATAATAGTGATGTAGGAAAGCTTTTATAATTATTTTCATAAATGATATTCACAATATGAAATTCTTATTTGAAAGAAGAAGAAAAATCGTGCTTGCCACAGCTATTCGAATCTCATTTGAAACAATTTTTGGGACCATTTCCAGATACCCGATAAAAAATAATTTAGGAGATTTCAAGTTTTAAAAACATCAATTGAGCAGCATTAAAGAAAAATATTATTCAGGCCTAGCAAAATGAGCAGGTAAAAACAGCTTGTTGGTTTTCACACTAGTTTATACACTATATTATACACCATTGCATTGAACGAGAAACTTTTGAATTCTGTATGAAGGTCAAGGGATGATAGCGATAACTGAGCTGACACCTCGATTTACAAACTTCCATATCATACCAGCGTGAGGACTGAGCTCCTATAGATTTAAAGGGCAATAGACATGTTAAATGATGCGTTTTTAGAGGCATGAACACTCCCAAAAAATACAAACGGCAAGCTCATATACCATGACCAATCGACCCGCATGAAGCTTCAACTGTGGTCAAATTATGATGAAGACTCGGCTATGGTGCCTCTAACACCTTTTTCACCAAAGAAGGATTTGCGTTCTCTATTTCAAAATGTATAGTGAATCTTCTTATTCCGTCATGTGAATCATACTCAAACTTATGCTCTTACTTGAGCATCGATGGATGCTTAGAAACAGGGACATGCAAATTAATGAAAAATAACATTTCATACAAGCAGAATTTTATTGAACAAATGGAAGATATTGCGGAAGTACATCTCGTCATTTCTTTCCACGCGAAATCTTAATTGCTAAAAAAAAAATACACGATGGCATCACGAGGTACGAGATGTTCTTCGACATAGTTGCCACTGGCATTGAAAAAATTGTCGTAGCGTGCTATTAGTTGGAAAATACCACTCTGGTAAAACTAGGCGCCTGGTGATGCCAGGAATTATAAAAGTTACCCCCCGAGATGGCGATTATCATTGCAGAGAACAGGTGAAAATTGGATGGAACAATATTCTTTTCATTCGTTGATGCTCATTTTAACCATTCGAAGTCTATCTTCCTTCTCTGAACATGTAACTCCAATGACCAACCATTTGACGAGACACGATTTTTCAACATATATAGTCTGCAGTCGTTGATGGATAACGGACAAACTAATCCCACATGCCACTCACACCAGATAACAATACACACTTCCATTAACGACCACATAGTTAACATTAGAACATTCATAGGTGTCAATTTAACACCGAAGCTTGTTCAGTTTGCTCTCCTTTCCACATTTTTACAGGGACTTTGAAAAATTTTTCTGGCTTTTAATTATTTTCCATGGTAATTACACAGTAAACGTCTCTTGTGGTTCTAGTATAATGGCGAGAAATGTTACGATTAAATATACCTAGAACCTCCACTGATGTCATTTCAACACTAAGGCAATTTATCGTCATTATTATTAGTAAAATTAACTTCCCAAAGTACTATCGCACATTTATTTGACCTTAAATGCAGTGTTATTGTGCTAACAGCAGAAACGAATATATTTTTCTAAAATTGTTGTGTATTAGTGCTTCGTTAGATAGCATTTGGTTATCTGCTCAAAAAAAAAAATTACATTCGGTTTTCGAAACTTGTGTAGAGCAGACACCCTGAAACGATTCTCGCAGGAAAGGCCTAAACCCCGAAGAAATTTTTAGTTTATTGTGAGAGATTTTTGAGAATGAATCGGATGGTGGTGAGCTCTGTGTGTGTTTTGCTTTAATTTTGATTCCGATAAAGACATAAGATTGAGTAAACAAGACTGTGAAAAATCTCAGGAAAGTGCATATATAACTGATAATATTTCAGTAAATACTGATATATATGTCGCATAATGGATACCGCATAATAGTAACGTTCCTGGCAGATTTGCGCCTCGAACAGTTTTGCGAAAAAGATTCAACACACACACACACAAGCTTCGTGAAGCATAATGTCAGAGTCAGTTCTTTAATGATATATAAAGGGTCATAAAATATGTTAATTACATGAAATAATATTAAAAAGTCTTAAAACTAAACGCTACTGAACAGTAGTAATGCGATTGTCTAGTTATTACAATTATTTTAAATATTTTATATCACGGTGTCGAAACGACACCGGTAGACGTCTAAGAGTTCTGGATGTTCTAGTGTTAACGAACGTGTGCCTGTCAGCATGATTTGTACACGAATAACCTCGGGACATAGATCTGCTGCTGTTCGTTCTTCAATGCTTCCATCCCTCTTACACTGACGCTTCGTTGACTCTTCGTTGATGTGGTTTCTTATACAACTGTTTTTCTCATGAGGTGTACCCTCTTCCTCTTCAAAAAAAAATTCCCGAGATTTACTTTCGGAATGTACTTCGCATGATATATCTTTACAACTTAAACCAGTAGGATTACAATATCAATATAAATCAAGCTAAGGGGTATGCAATTATCTCTAAATGGTACTAGGATGACCATACACAATTATTTATATATATGAGAAATAAATTCATTCAGTAGACATCTATTCATATAGAACTACATAGTTATGAAGATATCAGATTGATTAATTTATTAAAAATCTCTTTACTTATATCACAGACAAAAATTTATAACCCTCTCTAGATATAAATTAATGAAAATAGTGTATGGAAAAATTTTCTTTTTCGCGTCCTAGACTAATGGCATTTACGGACGTGGTACGCCACTCCAGGTCATGTTCATCAGTCCATCGTTTATAAATAATATAAGTCATACATTTTCCATAGACGAGACATACCGATCGATAGAGTGCGAGTATGCACATCTAGAATCGGAACTCGTTATCAGAAGTCAGTCATCCGCATACAATGGACCGACTGAAACCGCCCAGTGCTCATCATATCGCTTCTCTGGGTACTTTGCAGCTCGTAAATCTGATAACGAGTGCGGTGACGAATATTACTCCGATAAAATCATTTACTTCGTAAATTGCTGTATCAGAAATAATGTTCAATCAGTGGAGGCCTCAATCTCGGAGTAATTGCCGAATTTTATTGTTTTTGGTGATCGAGCGATTTATGGTCCCTCTAACTGCCGTTAATTTTGCCCCATCAAATTGGTTTTTTTTTATTTTTTTTCCCCTGAAGGGGCCCCTGTTAGGGGCGTAGTGTTTGGGGTTGTTCCCCTGAACAGGCAAGCTATTTATCAACGTTATCGACAAATACGCGAGTAAATAAAAACCGCCTTACCTCAATTATTAAAGCGCGAACACATTTTTGTTTACCCCAAAACTAAATTTAATTTGCTTATGAAAAACTACGATAATGATTATTTCCTCTGAAGCCCCTATTAATCAAAATAATAAAATCTTTTTGGTTGAATGAAAATTTTAATTATAATAATCTAATGGCATTTTTTGTGTGTTGGTTTCATTATCGCGATCTGGAATTGTTTGCTTTTTAAATCATAAAACATAACTCATTTTTCTTTCGCTCTTTTCTTTTATTCTGTATCTTTTATTCAATTGAATTATTTTAGCAACCTTTTGTTTTTGTTAGATTTAATTATTTTCAATTAAAACTAATTCCGATAGTTTAAGCCAAAAAAAAAAATAGCTTGTCACTTATCAAATTTTTGCACAGCAGATAAATATGAAAATTTAATTTAAGTGTAAAACGCATTTATTGAATAATTTGATTTTACTGTAAATTAAAAGGAAGAAATTAAATAAATTTGGTTTAATAATTCACGATTCAAATTACCCAACTAACAAGGGCACTACTAAGGAAATTCATTTGGGGACTTTTGTCTAATACTAGTACTCCTATAGGATGTACAACCAACAATGTAAAAGCACCGAGAAAATGGCCTTCGAAATTTATACTTAGCTATTATGAATTAAAATTTTATTCCGGGCAATAATTGCGATTTAAAAGCGAAAGATGGCGCAGCTCCACCCCATGGCTCCTCTCCCCTTTTCCCAATGCTCCCCCTACATCAACAACAAGTAGTCAACTGTTCCTCCTGCTCATCACTGGTACGAGGCTAAGCTACCCGGTCGTTCTATTTCCCTTCAATGCAGCATGCACGAACAAACTATTCTAACTCGTTTCCGGAACCCCCCAAATTTTGCTTTTGGGGAGGGAAACGGGTTTTGCTTTTTTGATGTTCCCAGTCAGGCACCCCGCACATTTTTGGCTGCCGGAAGCTTTTAAAACAAGATCTTTATGAAGTCCCTCTAATGGTGTTCGACTTTTTGAAGTGAAGGTGAATATGGCGTGGGCGGTTAACGGAAATGAAAACAACAAGAGCAACAAGTTTTTTACCCAGCGCTAAAATTGATAGGTGATAGCGCACCTGCATTCCGTGTGGTAGGTTAGGTTTCGAAATTATGTCTGCTTCTTCCTCGAACCCTTTCATGCTCCCGACAGCGTGATACAAATATCGAAACTGGGGTGCAAGATCATGTGTTGTCCTCCTTACTTGACCATGGTTTAAAATCTAAAGGTTTGTCGCCAACAGGCCTCTTGACTCAGTGAATATTTTAAAAACGTCCCCCTCAGGCTGAATAGGACTTGGGGGAATGCCGGGGAAAAGGGCAGAAAAAGGGTTACTTAACGATCCTCCTCGAAACAACCACCCCCACGTCCAGTCTTTATTGAAAAAAAAATTCAAAGTTTACGTTTATATCAGCAGAACATCGAAAAATGGCATAAAATAAACTAACGGTAACTGCACGATATGCTTACGTAAATACATAATACAAATATCCACAGCAAAAATAACAAATAATATAACAAAACTTTTTTAAGTCAATTCCTACTTAGATCAATAAAGAAAATTTTTATTTTAGCTCTTTTTTTAAAAAGTTACAAAATAAAAAGAATATACGTGACAGAATCACTACATTAATTTTTTTTAATTATCTTAAAAATATATATTTCATCCCAAAAAAATAGGTTATAAAATTTCAGTTCAACTGAATGCCTTAAACTAAGAAAAAAAAATTTCAAAAGGGAAAAAGTCCCAAAGGGTCACTTTTGCCAAAAAAAGGGTGCCCAACATGGCTGTGTGTATGTGCGTGTATTTTAATTCTTTAAATAATTGTTTTTCAATTATAAAATTTTTAAAAATTATAAATTTTGCTTGTCTAAAAAAAAACATGTAATAAAGTTTCAGCTCAATGGAGGGCTTTAAAATGTATTTTATTAACGATTGAAAAGTCCATCAAGATTAAATAAATATATAGGGAGTGTGAGCTAATAGTACGAATTGAATGAATAAAAAAACAAACATAAAGGGTAAAAGAAAGAAAAAAAGAATATACGTTATTCCAGCATTCTTACTAAAATATCAAAATAATAGGAATAAAATTAGCCAATACAAATTTACAGGATAGACCTAAAGATAAAAGAAGAAGAAACGAAACGGTTAAAATTTAAAGGGGAAAAAAAATTTTCTTTTTTTTTTTTTAGTTGACGCTACCACCTCCTGTTGATACCCCCTTAATTTGTCCTTTAGTTTCAAAAAATGATTCAGCTTCAGAAGGAAAAAGATTCAGGGGCTATTGAAAACGGTTTTCCTAATTTTGAGCCACGATCAAGTGACGAGATGATACCTGAGCGAGCACCTCACTCCCCTTACTTCCATACCACACCAATGCGATGTCTTTGAGCCTTAACAGATTTAACGTGCTTCAACACCTTGTGATACCGCCCCCCTCGGGTGACCGTATCTTTGATTGTCAGCGTGAGCTAGAGGTGTAGGGTTTGCAAAAGGAATAGATATTTTTAATTCTCAATACGACTTTATTAAGAATGGAACTTAAATGGCTAACAATTTAGATAATATTATTTAAGCGAGAATCTATAATGAACAAACACACAGTAATAGTTAAACCGAATCGCGTAACTTAGACCACTATAATTATTTAATCCGCCTACTCTCACTTCTAATAATATTAAAGTTCTAATATCAAATAATCAATCCTACCTTAATCTCAATGGGGTGTCTCAATGGGCTCTTTCGTCTGGGCGTGCGTGCAATGGTATGCACCTAGACCTAATGATTTATCTTCAGGGGTAACTTCACAATTGGCTGTCAATTCACGCTTGTATCTCTTTCACACATAACATTCCCCAAATTGCGATCTCACTTACTGAAACTTCTGTTATTTAAAAGCTATCTTATTTGCATTTCTTTTTCACATTTCGCTTCTTGGGTTTTGGTTGGAAAAGAGTTGCCATTAATCTTGGCTCCCAAAGAACCCACAGGTTATGTTAAAGAAAAGACGCGTGAGCCCGTCACAACCTCTACACTTCAGTGGTACTAAGGCTCGTACTCATAACACACAAACACAAGTCCATGCCCATGACCATTTGGCAATGTATAGTGGTGTTTTTATTCCACTACAAAATGTATTTAATATATCGTGTTTTGCATTTGTAATTAGGCAGGCAATAATAAGAAATTAAAATAAAAATAATTAAAAATTTATAAGACATTCTATAAGTTGTAAAAGTTGCCCATCCGGTATAGTAGTTAGCGTCCCTGACTACTGTACCGTAGTGTCTGGGTTCGAATCCCGGAGAAGGCAAGGATGTTTGTAAAAATATATTGCCTTTGCGGCATGGGGGTACTCTAAATAGCCATTAAGCCGCAAGTTCTCTCATGAGTTTTGTGAAAGGGAAAAAGAGGTGGGAGGCCCCTGACTAACCCCTAGGGTGTTATCCCTCAAAATTAGTTGGGGGAGATCGAGCCGAATCATATTATCGCCTGTTTGGGGTTCAAAGTTATGGTTAACGACATGCGTACATCTAGACATTTGCCATGATGAATTTCGTGATTTCGTGGGCCTGGATCTGATGCAGTCGAGATCAGGTGGCATAAGAAACAACAGTTGCATAAGCTTTAAAAAAATAAAGTTTGCACTCCGGAAATGAACTTTTTAAGGTACATTAAATTAAAAGAAAGTTCTAAAACATAATGAAGAAAATTCCACTTAAAAACAAAGCAAAAAAAATCAGCTCATATTTAAATTTAATTCAATAAATTTGATTTATTTTGTCTTTTACATTTAAATTCTAAAAGTATATATGTTATATTTAAGAACTAGAAATATTCTTTATTTATATCATAAAAAAATATTAAAAATTTTGTTCTAACACATGCTTAATACAATAATAAAAACCAATCAACAAGCCTTAAAAAGCTGCGAATTTATTTGGTAATTTTATAATTCAAATGTTTGTAAAACTAGGATTAAATCATTCATAAAAACAAATAATAATCCCTTATCTAGAATACTTATTCCAATATAATCTGTAGTAATCCAGTATTTAAGAAACCATCTGTTTATTTATTATTTTAAGATAAAAAAAAATCTTTGAAATTCTTATTTGAATAATTTTATAAATTTTCCCGCGCGCGATACTATTGTTAAAATATAATCTACCGAATTTTTAACCGAGTTGCAACCTACAAAAAAAGCAATACCAGCCTAAAGATAACTCCTCTCCCTGCAGAAACGCGATTGAAACACACGTTTATTTATTTTTCTACCCTGGCAGAGAGAGGCCATTTAAAAAAATTATAAAACTTAATCGAGCGAAAAGAATTTTCATTTGATAATGCAACATATCAATGATTCCAGTTTTAGGTTCTTTCCGGACGATTTCCTGATGCCATTCGAGAGAAACGAAATTCGATAAATCGTTTTAACGGCAGCATCAACGACTTTGGTCACGAATCATTGGCAGTTTTTGAGGAAACTATGACGTTTGATGGAAGTAGCCAGATTTGCATTGGAAGGGCATTTAAATAGCCAAGGATGAATTGAGATCCGTGTGTGTGGAGGGGAAAAAATCCCTGCCGTCGAGCTGTTATCAGATTTTTTTTCCCCTTTCCTAATTTTTGATGTATTTGGGGATGAATTCAGAATTCAGAAGATCTAAAGCAGGTATGACTGTTTGTTTTCTGTTGAAAATCTTTTATGTATGGGGGAGTACGGATTTCAGACATTACTTTGTTCTTTGTTTTGTTTTGAAAAACTCGTTTCCCATTTCAATAAATCTTTATTCGAATTAAATAAATCATCCGAAAATTCCCAATGTGATGAATGTATGGTAAAGGCTCGATGGTATTTATTTTGAGTTTCAGAGCGTCGCCGTTATTTAAAGAAATTGCTTTTATTGGAAAAAGCTGTTGTATAAACCGAATGTGTTGAAAAATTTATTTAATATAAGAAATAAAAAATAGCTTCCCAATTAATTTTTAAGTGCTTAAAATCTAGTTAAAAAATAAAATTTTTTAAAGCTTCATGTGCAATGCTTATTAATACAGGAATAAACATATTATTTAAAATTCTTTTAAAACTTTAATCCAAACTGGCCGAATCAAATACGGTTAAATATGTTTCATATTAATTAAGATATTTTAAAGTATTCGTAATTATCAAATTTTATGTTAATTTATATTAAATTAATAGGGTTTTATTTATAAATAGAGATACTTTAATTCATATATATTTCCTTCATTAATTTTCTTTTATTTTTCAGTAATTCCACGGTTGATAGTGGTCACGATAGCCTACAGGTTATGGTTACGAAATTTTGGCAGGCGTGTCATGGGTTCATGTCCTGGTGCCACTGAAGGCCTACCATTTATAGGGGTGCTTATATCCATAATCTATACTGTTGCCCATAGTTTCTCCTGCGTGTGTAGTAGTTTGGTTGAGGAAATTTTCCCATCTCTAAGGTGTCGTCCTCGTCATGATAAAACTCAAATTATGAGAGTCAATCACTTGTTGGCCTTGCGTTGCTTTCTAGTGGAATGTTACTTTGTACGGCTTTCACCTGTGGACATTAATTAAATAGTATCAGCTTATTTTGGTATAAATCATTATTGCAAACAAATCAAGTCATTGATGTTTCTTAGAAATTTGTATTTGAGATTAATCAATGAAACCATAGACCTACAAAATTTATTTTTACTCTTTCATAAATATTAATACCCTGTCGCCTCTTTAGTCTATACTATCAACTATGTCTAGAATGAAAAAGTTCGAAATTCTATGAATAAATACGTAAAAATCTATAAGTGTGAGAATATTTAAGTATTTTTAAGGAAAAAAATATTCTATCATATTAAAACTAAAACAATATTTTTTTTAAAAAAAATCAAATAGATAATTAAAATAACTTCAGCATTTCGGAGAAATTTTTAAAAACAATTAAAAAAATTGAATGAAATGAAAACATGCTTTCCCAATATATTTATTATCTCATTTTATTACAAAATAATAATTACCTAATAATAATAATAATAATTGAATGAAGCAAAAACCATAATATTAAAATATTATTAAGAATTAAAATCAAAATTACTTTTCAGAGAATGGGACATAAAATTAAAGAATGTGACTCATTATTTTAAATTAAAAAAAAATTTATTAATAAAACTTTTTCTTTAAAAAAAAATAATTATCGAAAAATATACAATGTTAATTACGAATGGACTTTTACCGTGGAATTATATTTTTACTAAAAATAATCTTATGTTTATTAAATTTGACTTGCTGCTTTAAATTAAATAATACTTCATTATAATTTTATAATAAATTAAAAAGAGCAATAATAATAACGTATGCTCTAATGTTATATTATTATTTCAATTAAGAACGATTTTTTTAAAAAATTTAACCTTATTTTTAATCAGAACAAAAATATAAGTAGTGAAAATTAAATTAAATTATATTACGTAATATATAATGTAATGTTGAAATCTCAAAAAGACTAAGTTATGTTATTTGTGTGTGTGTGTGTGTGAATTAATATATAAACTTAATTATATAAGGTTCATTAAATTCTAAAAATAGCGTTATCATTATTAAACCTCGTTTCATTAAAGAAGTTAATAGAACATAGTCTAAATATGTAGTTTATAACCCTAAATTTGTTCCATTTCGACCATTAACTTTACCGATGTTCGAGAAAGACTTTCGGGGACCATACACTAAACTGCTTCGTGTTAGTCAATAATCGGTAAAATATTTTAACACTTTATTCAGTTATAATGTTTTAACAAAAAGTCCTTTTGTGCGTGTGTTTTCTTTTGCTACTTTTATTATATTATAACAAATCTCACAATGTACAAAGTATGTTTTGTACAGTAGTATTGTTATCTCAAAAGCAAAATGGTAAAAAAAAAAAAAAATTTAAAGTCTAGGATTTCCTACTTAGAACCTTGAAAAAAAATTATTTAGCTACTTTTTATTAAATAGTTAAATAAAATTACTAAATTAATTTAATTTAACTATATTAAATAAAAATTTATAAACATATTTATATTAATTTTTACTAAGTTAATATAAATATGTTTATACATATGACAGAATCACAACATTAAGTGGTAATTAATTTTATTCATTATCACATTAAAGTATCGCATTGTCATCCAAAACAATCGTGTATATAAGATTTCAGTTCAACTGAATGATTTAAAACGTGAGGGAAAAACATTTCCAAGTTTTGACTCAAGTCGCCAAAAGGGTCGCTAAGTGTAACGGCTGATGCCAACGTTGCTGTACATGATTGCTTTACAGTAAGGTAGTTTTTAATCAATTAATATTTTGGGTTACAGAAAATTACAATTATTGTATTGTCACTTCAAAATAATCATGTATAGAAAATTTCAGCTCAATTGAGCGCTTTAAAATGTATTTTATTACCGATTGATAATTCCACAAGATAAATAAATAAATATAGAGAGTGTGAGCTAATAGTAGGAATTGAATAAAATGGATTGTTTATACCATCCATATATATGTGAAACAATTTTACTAAAAATAAAATATTTCAGAAGGAAAAACTTTTGTCAGGTTACAGTCGTAGAAAGATTGAGACTTCTTGGTGTGTTTTAAAATCCCACATTTATTTGGTTAATTAAAGCACACACAACTCCAAACAGCGACGAAACATCACACAAAAACAACTAATAAGTCAATACACCAAAATATTCTTGGTTCGCTCCAAATATCTCAGTTTTTATAGTTTTCTCAAATGGAAGATTTTAGACTCCTATGATTTTCGGATTCAACTTTTGTGATTGTTTTTAATACGCAGATGATGCATTATGACATCATCTTGTATTAAAAATGCGAACATGGCAGTTTTTCTGGAGATAAAGTTGTGGTTATTAATATATTTCCCACTAGGTGGGTAAGCAAAAAAAATAATAATTATCAAGAGTAGTCTTGGAGGGATTAAAACCATTAGAAATTAAATAAAATCCGTCAAGAGAAGATTTATAAGGGAATTATTACACACACGCACACACACACACACACATACACACACACACACACACACACACACACACACACACACACACACATATATATATATATATATAAGTTTCTGCCCTGTTTGGTAAGCAGAACCAATAATTAAATATGTATAGCCTTAAAGACGAATTATTAATTCTATATATGTATCTTTTATGAAATAATTTTTAAATTATTCGAAATAATTTGATGAAATGTTGAATTTAATGATACCAGAATTCTGAATATATAAAAAATCTTTGTAAGTTGCAATTCTTTTTCTTCTTCTAGTCTTCTCTTTCTACTTTACATTTAAAAACTTATATTTTTCATAATATTAATGCTTTTTTAAAGCTAATACTTATAAATGTTATTATATTTATACATACATTTTACTTTTAGTAAATCACTTACCTGCATATTTGTTAAAGTCACACTGAATTGAACTTAATAGTGCAACAGCACTGGAAGGCCAAGGTCTACTGTACCTATCTCAGTTTATGTGATCTTTGGGTGCATGTGCAGATGTTTCAAGTGGTCAGTCTGACACGAAACCCCCAGTTTTGAATTCCCAAGCAAGTCTGGTACTCATTTATCGACCCACTGAAGATTTGTTAAAGTTAAAATGAAAAAAATGTAAAATTTGCAAATGAACTTGGGTGAAGTATAAATATGTCCGCTATATAAAGATATTTTAAGCCTGGACTTAAATTTTCAAGTAATAGGCAAAAAGATTTATAAAAATCTAAACTAAATGTTCTAAAAAGTAACATCCCCAAAATTTCGTGATCTGTTTGAATTTAAACAATAAATTTTACGTTTTCAATAAATCTAATTTTAATAAATTTAGTTAATTTAACAGTCAATAAATTTTCCATTGACAGAATTGTTCTAACTTCAACAGCCCCAAGCATTTTAAGATACTTGGTTTACTACAGTACGAACTTCCTCAGAGCATTTTGCATGCGTTTACAGTTCTTTTAAAATTTTGTCTCGGTATCTTTTGGGTTTGCATGTGGTGCATAAAATAGGGCCAGGAAACAGATCACCATCACCGTTCCATTAACTGCGAACCCTAAAAATTGATTCGTGCACCCCCTCCAACAGCACCAAGCACTTCCCTCCGTTTGAAACGTTCGCTTTTAAAATTGAAAGAAAGTGCGAAAAAGGATAATATCCACGTTTTCCCGAAGTGAAGTAGGGAAAAAAATAAAGGATAAACAGTGGTCAGTGGGCAAAGAGCCAAGGAGGGCCTAAGTGCTCATTGGAATCCGCAGCTGATATTCCAGACTAGGAAAAAGGAGTGTGCCAGACGTATTTAGCTATTCAGGCACTGGATGTGATTATTCCTACTTTTTGAAAATGTTTCTAGCTCCACTGAGAAGAATAATAGTCACTTTGGGACGTTTCAAAAACGTTTCGGGGATGAAAACGTGAGCGATTGCACTTCTGCCTTTTTTTTTTTATTCCAACTTTTATTTTTCCCTTCTTATTTTCATATTTTTTCCCCTTTCCTTCTCGTGTCTATTTATTTAAACGGTTTTCTTCAAAAAAGGGAGACATTTTCTCTTTTTCGTAAGGGTATTTATTAAGGGTAGTTATAGGGGAAAAGAAGTTCTCTCTCCGAGTAAAAATGGCAATAAAAAGGATTAAAATATGCTTTTACGATTCGTGGATTCTAGCTGTTTTTTAACTCTTAATTATTCCCTTAGGAAAAAAAGAAATTGAATGAGATAATTTTGGTGATTAATATATTGATTGATTGATAAGCTTTATACTTTTTTTTAGGAGGAAAAATACCTTAAATGAAAGCAGATCGTTTACTTCAGTGGTTCTTAAACTGTTGTCCGCTAACCCTAGAGGGACTGCGAAGATATCTCATTTAATCTTAAAATGTCTCTTTTTTTTATACTCCCAAAAGTCCCGTGGAAGAATTGAAAGATGTGCCATCTTAAACTCGATCACTATATTGCCGCAATGGAAAAACTACTAGAACATGAATATTGAGCAAAAATAGTAATTCGATACTTTTATGATTTCCAATTATACAGCCGTTACTACAACGTATTATGCTTAAAAAATTTGAGAATCACACGTGCAAAGATTAAGAACCGAATTCAAAAAGCGCCAATACGATAAGGATTGCCTCCCTCTCAAAGAGTAGAATCGGAATTGAAATTTCAAATTTCAAATATTATACATGATATGACTCTCTGAGCTTGTAAAAGAAATGCTGCACCATCCTTTTAATTAAAATTTTTTATTTATGCAATTAAGTACATTATTTATTTTAAACAAGTATTCTGTAATTTTTTAATAAGATGTTTACTTTTTTCTTAAATATAAACAAGTAATATAAAAAAATATTAAGTCAATTCCTACTTAGGTCAATAAAGAAAAATTTTATATTTTATTTACTTTTTATTAAATAGTTAACATTAATAAAAATATGCATATACATATGACAGAATAACAATATTAAATGAGAAAATAGAAAACTATTTTCCTTTCTCTGTAGGGTGTTGAACTACTTTGTTTGTTTGTTACTATTTATTTTCATTAGTTAAATTTAATTATTCTAATAAAATAGTATAGTAAAAAGAAACTACACATTCTCAAAAATTAGGCCATCTCAGGTGGGATTCAAACCCACGACCCTTCGATCAGAAGTCCAACGCGCTATCCATTCCTCTAGAGGGACACGATGAACAATTATCCTTTCTTTTTATGCTGTTGGACTATTATTTTTGTTTGTTACTATTTATTTATTTTTTAATTTAATTAATGAATAAAAAAATATTTGAAAAAACTGTATTAACTCAAATGACATCCACTACAAGTTTAAAAAAGTGTATTCGAACTTGAATGGATGGATAGAAAGTATTTTATTAACGATTGAAAATTTGAACAAGATATATATATATATATATATATATATATATATATATATATATATATATATATAAAAGAAGTATTAAAAAAGTTCATATAAGTAGCAGATGCAATCTTAGGAATGTTAAGAAACCTTTAATTTGCGATGCCATGCGTTGAGGTTAGAAGAGGGGTGCTCAAAATCTTGGGGGTCCAAGATATTTCACACTGATACATGCAGGGGGGCCGCAGTGATTGAAACTCTGCTTTAATTTATAGATTCAACAGAATGCTAAAACTTGTTGTTTATAGTATTTACTAATCAATAATTTAAAGAAGTTATCATAATTTTGCATGATCTTTTGTAACTTATTAAAGACCATAACATTTTTTGAATAATGCTAAATTAAAATAAGTAATTAATTAAAATTAATTAATAAAATAAAATAAAGAATATTATATATGTAAAAGAAAAACGCGACTGACTCACTCATTCATCTCGTAATTTCTGGAAATACGTATTAGACCTAAATTTTTGAAATTAGACAGAAATGTTCCTTTTAACGGGTAAAGATACGCTAAGAATAAGTTTTTACAAAATAAGCTCGCGAGGGGGGGTGGGTCATTATATAGATAAAAAAATTTTCCTTTTTTTAAACCATATGATATACAAATTTAAAATTCGGTAAGCATGTTTCCTTTGTTGAGTAGATATCCAGTCACTGTTCAGCTTTTCCAATACTTAGATTTCACCTTAACGATCAACCATTAAACTTACATACTCAACGGCAGGCACTTAAATAGTAGTTTCAATTGCATAAAATCAAGTCATCTGTACGGAAAACGGTTTTTAAATTAAAATCACAGTTAAAAAATATTTTTATTCCAAGAGATTTCGTAGAAGAAACCTAAAAGTGCCCATTACAAGTTTCTAAGACGGATAATTGTTTACCAAAAAGTTACAAGTTTGATAAAACCTTGAATAGTTTTATTTTTACGATGTTTCGATTCTTTTCCTAGACAAAGCTATCAATACTAAAAATCGACTCAATTCACTTAGATTGATGTTGACACTTACTGATAATATTGACAGTTTCTCGAATGTCCTAGAATAGAAGTTGACGCTCTCAATGATGCTGTGTGTGAGAACGTTTACTCTCTCGTACCAAAATTAACTTCTCATTGTACATAAAGTTATATTGCAAAGTTTCTAACAGAAGTACCAGAAGTTGAAATCTAATTGCTTTTAAAGAGCAGATTTGTTTCATAAACCACAAAATATGAATCAGAGTACTTTCGAAACATTCATTCTGCAAAAATATAATCTTGATTTTGATTTCATGTGTTTTCTCTCTTCCTGGATAGAAACTGATGGTAGAAAAGAATGCATTTTTCCGAATGAAATTTTAAGGTAACAAATTTGCTTAACTTATAGTGATGGGAGTTACCTGACTCCGACCTTATCAAATTCTTCAGTCATATTCAGAACAAGTGATACAACAAATTATTGAACACTGAACATATTAAAAATGGAGCTTCATCTGATGTGGAGTGATATGGAATGGCGAAAAGGTGAAAGTTTGCTCTTCTGCGACTTTGATTTGATTTCAATTTAATTTACATCGCTCATTAAAATAATACGAGAGCTAATGGCGTTCCTTACTTCGAAAATGGTCAAGTGACGAGGACAACATTTAAGCTTATATACCTTCCTTCATACTTCCACATCACGCTAATGGGAGGACTTTGAATGACGACATATTTAAAGTACATCAGTCTCTCTACACGGGGGCCTTCAGGGACTGAGGGATTTGAATTCTTAACTCGAAAGTACTGGCCACGAGTTCACGACGACCACATTGCACACGAAAACAGAGCAATGCTCAAAAGAAAATTATACATAAAAAATTAGCTAAGTTCTTACTAAATACTTTGTAATGATATTTAGTGCAACTTGAATTATAATATATGTATAAAATTGTTTTAAAAATATTATTACAAGAGAAAATTATTTAAATGCAATAACTTGACAAGAAGTGAAGAAAAAGACATATTTTCAAATTATTCTCTTTTTATGTGTGTGGAAAACGTTTTTATAATTATGATATTTATCCTTCATATATCCATACAGAGACTAAACTATTATATTCAAAATGTATAAGTTAGAGGTGGATTTATTCGTATCTTAAAACATCAGAGTAGTGAAATTTTAACAAAAAACAATGGTTATTATTTAATTGATAGAAAATTTAAAAGTTACGTGAATTTTTTTTTAAATCTTGTAGTTCAGTCTCTGTAAGGAAGTCTTAGTTTATATAAACAAAATATTTTTATTACAGAGGCATTTTGAACGATAGGAGAATTTTTTCAAAATATATCATTATGCCTACATTTTCTGCCCGGAAATTGCATTTAAATAATTTTTTTACAGTAATAATATTCTTAAAATGATTTTATATGTATATTCTCATATCAAGAATATTATTCATTTAGACGCTTCTGCATTATCAGGTTGCTGAACACAGCCAGATACTTTAAACTCGAAAAATTATATAATTTATTTTTATTTGAGAAAAATTATTCATCTCAAGAATCATAATAGAAATTTATCTTCACTTTTGACCGAAATGCAAGACCAATTGTTTTCTCAATATACTGTTGCAAAATATTCAAGTTTCTGCAAAAACACTTTTAGTACCGAAGCCCAAATTCTGAGTGAACAATTCAAATTTAATTTTTGCTTATGACAAAAGGCCATTAAAAGTATTTTTTCTACGTTTAAAAATAGTTTTGCCTTTTGAAAAATATTTTCAAGATATATATGTACACAATTTTAATAATATTCCCAAAATATAAATTTTAACTGACTTAACTCAAGCTTCTCTTGCAAATAATGGACTTTTAAAGGACTTGCAGGTTTTTACCTTTTTACCTAAACAGACGAAAAGTGACTGAAAACGTGCCTTTCCAAATAAATAATTCCACTTCGAAAGATTCGAACGATCTTTCTGGTACACAGAACATCCATTCGATCCCGCAACATAGCCAACTGGATCGAAATTGAAATTCAGACCTCCGTACCACCCCACGTCCACAACAAAGAGGGAAAATATTTCCCATACAGCAGATAACCTATTCTCCAAAAAGTACTTCCTGCCTATTGCATTGCCGGTCATTTTGCATCGAGAAAGAAGAAAGCGTGTGCGTACCCAAAACAAAGGAGTCACTTTCCCGCCTTCTTTAAATCCCGAGTTCGAAAAACGTGACTGAAGTCTTGATATGAACCATAAAATAGGTATAGGACGTCGAAAACGGTTATGACCTCACGTTTATTGTCCCCTATAATAGGGAACTGGAGGAAGTATATAGGGTTCAAGTCGCTACTTTTATGGCGCAGCTTTACACGAAAGCATTCCAGCCTTAGTGGAATGAGTCATTGGACAATATTTCGCTGCACCAGACAAAGAAGAACATCATTATTACCAACCGAGCAGTCATGGCAATCACCGAATATTAAGTGCAGACGATTTAATACGGTAATGGGGACAGATTCATCACTTGTTTGAGGTTCTGAAATGTCTTAGAACGAATTAAAATTCGCCGGTTTTGATTCCTGACTTGGCTCACTTTGCAAAAGGACAAATATTGGCCTTCTTATGTGTCCAGTTTTTTTCCCGACGTTTAAGTGTCACTTGTAATCATCGAAAGACATGTCCCAGCCAGATGGCCCGGATTTTGTGGGACATGTCCCATTTTGACTGTTCGGGAACGTTTCTTTTTTATGTACATTATGTGTCTTCGGGGATTTGTGAGTGAAGTAGGCTTAAACTGAAATGCCTGTCCAGAAGCTAGAATGTTTTTCATGGAGTAGTCAAACTTCTGGAGGATTATTAAGTGCTGTTGAACGACTGTGAGGTAGCACATATAACTTAAACTAAATTACCCACGACTGCAGCTATATTCGTTAGCAGAATAAAAACATTTTATAAGTAATAAAACAGCCTTCACCGACATCTTTTATTACATTTAAAAATGTATAATAACTCCGAGTATAATATAATGCGCCTTTTACTGCTGCTATTTAATATCGAAAGGTAAATAAACTGCGAAAAGGAACATAAATTTGACACACCAGCTTGTATGGCTCTAAAAATATGTATAAATTCGTAATGATGCTTTGAAAATTTTATTTGTAAGATCTTAAAATTCCTTTCCTAAAAACATAATTTTTTTTTTAAAAAAATGTATATGTTCATTAAAATTAAAAGAAAATTAACTTTTAAAAGAAACAGCTTAAAACTTGAAAATGGTTCCGAAATTATTTCTTTCGAATAAAATCTCGTTATTTTAAAGTTTAAAAAATGCATAATTCCTGGAAGAGTTATTAATTGTAACATATACGAGATCATCTCTAACTTTTCAATACTAAAATAAATCAACAGGTATTATATATATTTTCAAATTATTTTACATTTTCAAGCAATAACGATAAGAAAAAAATTAATAGTTTCCCTTTCTGTTCGATAGCTTTAAATTGAGAACTGTTAAAATTTCTTTTAAAATAAAGTTCACTCGAATATTAAATCGGCTCAATGCTTTAAATTGTTGCTCATATGAGAAATATATTTCCTACTTCTATCAATTAAAATTTGATTCGCGTACCGTTTCAAGACTATCTGGTAAAATATTTTACTTTATACTGTGATTTTAAAAGATTAATATATTATTTTAAAGTACTGTTTAATTCTTTCATGCTTGGTGGTATATACGTTGTACCACGAATTCTTATTCGTTTATTGTGTGGTGGTACGTAAAACGTACCATTTGTTTGAATGCCTCAGAAATTGATGTTACATGGTATACATTCTTTGAACCACTATATAGCTCAACTCCTAGAAGTTACTCAAGTTTGCAACAGATGTCAGAAGCTAATTGTGTGCAATGGGTTTTATGCAGTAGTTCATTCTTTGATAAGCTGTGAGTCTGTTGAATGGTATGTTTTGGAAGTGACTGTTTTGTGTAGTTTTAAGTGTAAATGAAAGGGATTCTTGAGATATTTGATACACATCAGGTAAGTACATATATTACGTAACTAAATAAGTCAATATTACAAAAATTAGTACTTCACGTGAAAATATAAATAAGAGTCCAAAAAAATGTACCACCGCGCTCTACTAAAGGCCGCCATCTTCTTTACAAATACAAAACATGTCCCCCTTATTTTCCAGCAATAATGGACATGTTTATTGTGCCAGATAGATTTGTTCTAAGTTACATTTTTTAAAAAATAATAATAATATTCATTAAATAATAGTACATACACACAAAATTATATAAATGTCCTGAATGAGCTACAGCTCATGTTCAAGAAAAAATAAATACAACTAACTAATGCATCTATTATATTTGCTGACTAAATAAAAACTACGTAAAATAAAATAATGTATTGAATAGAATGTTTAAAATCAAAACTAGCATCAGGTAAACGAGAACTATACTAAAGCTAAGCTTACAACATTAGATTAGGGGAAACTGAAATTTTTTTGATATGTAGAATGGATATCAGTATAAGATGAATAAGAGTGTATTTATTTATTCATCTTCCAACTGTAAAATAACAAGCTAAAGCTACCATTGTGCCTAGGGAATGAAAAATCATGTTTCCAGAGCTGTCATGCTGCTTGAAATGAGGTGGTACAAAATATGTACCACCTATTTAACTTTAGACACCCTTTATTTGAAAAAGTGTTTAATATTATTAATATGTACCAGATTTTGTTCAATAATTACAGTTTTGTGAGATCTATCTAAAATATTTGTAATTATTCCCCTCTGGTGCATTATTTTGGTTAAAAATTCAGCGTATGAAGCATATATATTTCATATTTAATAATATTATTTCAATGTATTTATTTAGAATAATTGTCACAAACTCTTTTATCTTGGAATCGATTAAAGAAATGCATGGGAATATAAAAACAGTTTTTTATTGAAACTCAGAAGCAAAATTCAATGTTTCAGTTATTTAAAATAAGAGGTATAACTATTGGGTCGATTAAGAGCTTTCTGAAGTTATTTTTTTCAATGAATTTTCAAACATTGTGTTCCAGATTGTTTTACTCAAACAAGGGTTTTAAAAGAATGTTAGTAATAAGGTTGATTGATTGATTGAATATTAACGTCGCACTGTTCAGCTACACGAGGGCTTTTGGCGACGGACCACGTAATTTTGAACCATGGTCAAGTGACGTAGACGACACCTGATCTGGCCCCCCTCTCCTAACTACCACACCACACCAACGGGATGTTAGTAATAAGAGTAGTTAAACTAAAATTCATTTTAAACTGCATACTAAATTTAAATATTGTCAAAGAATAATAAAATAAACAACAGAATGCTGCGTTGCATTTTTAAAAGCACAATTAACTCATTACGTTTTCACTTATGTCTATAAGGATTATCAGATGAAATCTTGAAAGAACACTAGTGACAAAAGTATGCAATAAATGAAAATGGAATTTCTACTTTTCTATTCATTTTTAAAAACTCTTTTGTAGTAAAATTAACCAGTTTTTGATAGTAGGCTATTGGTATTTTTGTAAAGATGTTGTAAAATATTTGCAGAAACTTTTACAATTCTTACAACAGTAAATCTTGCTTTACTAGTTTTTTACTTTAAGTCCTTTGTTTGACTTTTTTTACTTTATTATTTTGAGATTTTTCAGAAATTTCAAACTAATGAGTAAAATATGTCATTACGTTAAGGCTGTCTTCAACAAGTTTATGAAAACCCTTAAAAAACAAGAACATTTTCAGAAAGAAAAATGTCTCAATTTTCATGAGTATTTTCACCGTGATAATTCAAGAATCTGTTTATAATAATGCGTAACTGAAATTTAAAAAAATATATATTCAATAATTACTTTTTTTTCTTCTTAACGCGTAACGGATAGCTCATTTAGGATTAAAGTACAGATAAAAAAATGGGTCAACACGGGTAAAACTGAATAGTACGATAAAATATATTATTGTCTATAGGATAGCGAAACTAGAATATAATATTAATACAGTGAAATACGTTTAACGCCAAAACGCTTAAGACGAAATACCGGTTGACACTTAGTAATACAACGGCATCGACGAACTACTATGTATTTTCATACATTTTTTTTCTCTTAACACGAAATGAAAATCACTTAGCACAAAAGATTTTCCTTCTGGGAATGAACAAAATACGGAAAACACAAGCCACGAAGGCTAGATTTAAGAGTGGTGTAAAATGAAAGACAGGTTTATCTGTTTTAAAGAATGGAGGCTAACTTTACTTTGAAATACCCTCGAAATAACCCTTGATACGAGCCAATTTTGTTTATCTAAGCTACTTTTACCCTTTACCCCTACAAACGCCACGTAAAAAGCATCTCATCTCTGATTCGGGGACGTGTACTTCATAGTGTGACTAAAAGCCAGCGAGTTTTGTACGCACTATTTTCTCGGTTTTAGAATAAAAAAAATTGCTGGCATAATGTCAAAGAGCTTAGGGGGAAAGTAAACTGATACTTCGCTTAAAATGTAGATTAAGCTTCTTAAGACGGTTTATCAAAAACAGAAGTCTGTAAAGAGATTTTGGTATTTCCAACTCTACTTTATCAACAATAATTAGAAAAAGAGTGAAAATTGCATAAACGTTTGAACATTTTTTTTGTTAAACATATAAATATACACATAACAATGTAAATAAAATGTATTCTAATGAATTTAATTTTGTTGAATATATGTACTTTTTTCGCAATATAATTTAACACAAAATTCTTTTAACACGAAAAAATATTTCTGTCCCCTTAGTTTCGTGTTAGACGATTTACAGTGTATTTCATTTCTTTTACATGTGAAAAAAATATTTCAAATTGGGGTCCTATCCTTTAACAATTAGCAAAGACAATTTTAACGAACTAAATTTATATAATTATGCACATGTTTAATGGAGTTAGTTTTATTGTTATTTTTTGTTTGCAATACAAAACAGAATTTGTTTCAATTTACCAATGTATTTTAGTAACATACTGCAGATTAGGAAGCAACGTGTGCAACTATTATACATAGAAAGCCCAGGGACAGCTCTACTCTTAAGGATGTAATCCCATATAGGAAATGTGAGTGACTTTGAAACTCCATGAAAGCGACAAGATGATCCCAGCCGCTATCTAGGCCACCATTAATCAGTTTCTGGAATTAGAGAAGCCTGTTCAATTCCCCGGAATAATGAACATATGCAAACGCTTACGCAGCCTCGAAATAAGATCACTCCACGATAATGAACACAAACTCCAAGCTTGAAAGTTTATTCGACAAAACCGCAAACACCGAGTTAAGTTCACACAAATTTATCTTACTATTATTTATTTATAAAAGTTTTTTTTATACATATAAATTTAATTTATTTTAACAGGATGACTCTTAACAAAAAAGTACTTCCTTAATAATTCTTCCATTGGGGATATTTTAACCAGGGCTGTTGAGTTGGAGTCTCTAAAAATACGTCCGACTCCAGTTTTTCAATTCCTACAATTAGTGCACAATCTCTCTCTATCTATATATATATATATATGTCTTGTTCAAATTTTAAGTCATTAATAAAATAATTTCTATTCATCCATTCAAGTTCAAATACATTTTTTAATTTGTAGTGGATGCACTTGATGTTAATACAGTTGTTTTTTCAAATATTACTTCAATAATTCAATTTTAATTGATGAATAAATAGTAACAAACAAAAATAATGTTCCAACACCCTATATAAAAAGAAAAATAGCTCTTTGTGTTCCTGTATCGCAATGAATAGCGCGTTGGGCTTCTAGTCCAAAGGTCGTGGGTTTGAATTCCACTTGGGTTGACCTAATTTCTGAGAATGTGATGTATGAATGAATAAATAGTAACAAACAAAAATAATGTTCCAACACCCTATATAAAAAGAAAAATAGCTCTTTGTGTTCCTGTATCGCAATGGATAGCGCTTTGGGCTTCTTAGTCCAAAAAAAGTCGTGGGTTTGAATCCCACTTTGTTGACCTAATTTCTGAGAATGTGATGTATGAATGAACAAATAGTAACAAACAAAAATAATATTCCAACTCCCTATATAGAAAGACAAATCACTTTCGATTTTGCCACTTAATATTGTGATATTTTCATATGTATATACATATTTATACTAATTGTAATTATTTAATAAAAAGCAGCTAAAATAAAAATTTTCTGTGTTCACCTAAGTAGCAACTGACTTTTTTTCCCCTTTTATATTACGTGTTGATAGACAGCTTAAATAAAAGTAAATGAAATTTTGAGTAAAAATGATGAACTGTGTTATTATTATTTGCTATTTTTTTTATCCTTAATTATATAGATTTTGAGAAATATTAGGGTAATATTGAAAAGGTATGATAAATAACATTTAATAGATAAGAATCTTTTTAGTGAGATATCATGGAAAAACTCTAAATTTATATTTGCGCTAATTTTATGCTCTTTCGAAGCATAATTTTATTTTGAATGACATTATTTTCAAGATTGTGGATCGTAGGAAAATGCCAACGAAAATTTGTCAAGCGAGGATTGGATCATTGGCACCAATTGCAGAAAATTCAAAATGTGATAAAAACATAAAATAAAACGTTTCAATAAAATGAATGATTTTTACAGATAATTGTTTCCCTCCGTTTATTTTACACATTGTATCTTTATAGAATTAGTTGTATGTAATGGTATGTGAAGACAGAGAAATTGTGTTAAATACAAAAAGGAAATAAAGCAACTTAATTAGAAGCTCATATCTACTTAAAATAGAATAAAAAGTGTACTAATTGAATTCTTTCATTTTTTAACTATTGTTTTCAACATAAAAAGCAGTACAATGAAAAATCACAAGGAATCGTAATTGTCTTCAAACATTTTCATGTAAAGATTAGTCAATTGTAACAAAAATTGCTTAGCTGGCTTTGTAGCTGTTTTTGACTCCTTAAAAATAGATTAGAAAAAATGAAACTAAGAAAAAACAAAGTGGAACAGAGAAGTAAGTGGTATAAGTAAGTGATTCTCAAATTTACTTTTGAGGAAAAAAAAACCTTTCCATATCCACATACACACACAAATAATTTACACGAAAATATTCATCATGCACTTTATGTATAAAAACATTATTATACTCTGTATATTTAAAACAATTTCAAAATATTTTAAAGCATCTCTTCTAAAAAATTTGGGACCTCAATATCATTTTTGAATCAAATTTACAAAAATGTTTTTTAAATGTTTTACTCTACTCAAATATCCTCTTCTTAGACATAAATTTAATTCTTCGCAATGTTCTAATTCTTTACGAATAATGGAAGTAAGAAAAGAATAAGAAGTAAAATTTAGATTTGTGTATTTTTTCTTCACATAAAGCTTTCAAAATCATTTCAAGTTAATGCCAAAAGAGTCTAACTACTTAAAACTATTTTCTTAACTTTATCTTCGGTCATAATTTTATCATCTTTACATTAACACACAAGAGAGAAAGATCTACTGATCTGCGAAACATGTTAAATATTTTCAATTATGATTTTTTTTTTGGTGAAAAATCACCATTAACAATAAAAAAGGATCAGACACTATCACCAATGAAGCTTTCATGGACCATTTTACCGTGAGTAATTTGATATATGAGACTGGCAGGAAAATAAAGAGAATCTAACATTTTCTGCAGATATGGTCACAGTGAGGGGAGGGGGTCGAAAGAAGAGTGGGGTGGGAGTGAAATAATCTATGGTGACGTTCTTCGACTCAAAAATAAAATGTCATAAATTGAGAACCCAGGGTAGCTCTCACTTGTGATAGATTCTTCAATTCTTCTGAAAAATATATATGGATATAAAAATTCTAAGAAAGAATATACGACAGTTGATTTCCTTATTCATACGTCACTGACAAATTCTTGGCTTAGAGATCGTAAAGCGTTCAAACTTTCCGTTTTGGCTCGCAAACTTGTTGTGTGTATGTGTGTGCGTCGCCCCGCGAAAAAGAATAGGAAGAGGGGTATTTATTTGTTTTTGGAATTTTTGAACCTAAAGGAGGGTAAAAAAAATATCGAACTGCCGGTGTTGCGGAAGGGAAAAAGGTTCGAATGTCATTATTTTGCTTTATTTCGCAAGACAGGATTCGCAAAGAATTGTGTTTTATCCTTATTTCATTTCATAGCTTTTTTTTCCTCCCTTTTTGGTTTGTGTTTTTTTCTTTTCCTGCAAGAACGATGGAAATCCTGTGCTGTAGATATCTCATTTCGGTCTGCAGATGATGTCACTTTATCTTTATATTTCTTAGGTTTTTGTTGGGCTGGAATGTATTTTAAAATAGTTACTTCTCCTACCGCAGTTTTTTAGCGGAGAAAGTGTCGTTGTTGTGAAAACGTGTTTGAACATAATATATCAAACATGTGAGAGATTTATATACTTTTGATAAAAGGATTTTACTCTAGGCTGTCAGCTCTTCTAATGTCACATTGTAGAATCTATATTCGGAACATATTTTTAGATAAAGAACATGTTCCTTCGCCTCCAGACTAATTTCCAGACGTTATATAATGTATACACTAGAGTGGATAGAATTTTTTTTTTTTAGAATTTTAAAATTTATCTAAGCGCAAAAAAGTATCTCTGATATATAGTACTGAGTACTTCCTGTATGTGTGAGCAAATACTTAAATTTAAATTTCAGTGTCGTATTATTAAATTGAAATTTCCTGGTTCTCTCTTACCCAATCCAGGTTTGAAAATCTGATTTAAATTGGCCATGGTGGCTGAGTGGTGATCATTCTGAACTCATTACCGGCGGTCTAGTGTCCAAGGTAAGAGTGTCGGTGTCATTGAAGATACGTCATGTAGAGGGGTGGATTCACGCCAAATCTATAGAGAAAAAGTATCTCCATGTTTGCATGGAGTGGAAGTGAGGAGTTGAGTTGAGTTTGATGTTTTATGGTGCAGGAGTCAGTTTTGGCGATACTGCGCCAAACATTCATAGGTCTGTGGTCTGGAGAGGAAAAGAAGAAAAGAAATTGGATGACATGATGGAGGGTCGAAAATAAAAGGGTCACTGGGGTACCCCGGGGGCGGGCACCCGTGTTTCCAAAATGTAAACCCATTGGGAAAAGGAAAATATCACTAGGGTACCTCGGGATTGTGACACTCGTACCCACCTAAAGAAGTGTGGAAGAGAGGAGAGTGAGTGGATAGATTAGGTGATGTTCTCGTCACTTGACGACTGGAGTTTAAAATTACTAGATTTGGTGCCAATATCCCTCTCGTAGATTTATGGTGTGACGTTAATAAACAATTAATCAAAACCAACCTTGATTTGAAATGGTTGTCTCTGATAAACCAGCTTCACTTGAAGTCATCTAATAAACTATTCATTCAATTCCGACTATTAGCTCACTCTTTCTAAGTATTTATTTATCTTGTTCAAATTTTCAATCGTTGATAAAATACTTTCCATTCACCCAATTGGGTTCCAATAATTTTTTTAAAAACTTGTAGTGGATGGCACTTGATGTTAATACAGTTTTTTTTCAAACAGTAATTAATTAATTAAATTTAATTAAATTAATTGTCGGTTTTTAACGCCAACATAGATTCTTCACTATTGTTGTAACAATGTAAATGTTAAAATAAAGACAAAAGAGTTGTTGGCGAAGACAAGTTTTTCAGCCAAACCGGGTGTGCATTGTTACAACAATGCAAACAAATCATGCTCTTTTTTCTCTCTCAATTCCTCTACTATTAGTTCACTCTCTTCTCCATATATATATATATATATATATATAATCTTATTCAATTTTTTCAATTGTTAATAAAATACTTTCTATTCATCCACTCAAAGTAGGAATTGACTTAATTTTTTTTATTTATTACTTGTTTTAGGTGTGTAAATTTCAAGGTAAAAACATATTTAAACATCTTTTTTTTAATGCCGTTGATTAAACCCGATCATTGATTGATATTAGTATGAACAACGTATACATATAATGTACTTTATTACGGAATCAAACATAAGAAAATGTTTTGTTTTTATAAACTTAAAAAGTTTTGAATTTAATTGTTACGACTAAGTAAATTAATAAAATGTTACGATACTTATTGAAATATTCTAGAACACACGAAATAAAGGTGTAAGAACAAATATATTGAGATATTTATTACTATCGTGTTCTCTTTGAAGTAACACGAGGGCCATTGTCGATGAACATCGCATTTTTAAACCAAAGTTCAGGTGACGAGGATGACACTGAAGCTTGCACATTCCCCTCTCAAGACTTCCACACCACACTAATATAGAACTTTGAGCCTCAACAGATCTAATGCATATCAGCATCTCTAAAAGTTGTTACTTTTTTGTGGCTTCGGGAGTTAAATGACGATAATTACTTAATTAATGACAATGAAAGCTTTGATTAAAATGTTCTTTCTTCGATCTTAATATATATATATAAACGGTAGAACAAACTAAAATTCCTGTAATTAAATTAATTCAACCATTCAATTCAAACAAGTTAAGACAGCGTTTCTCAAACTGTGGGTCGTGCCACTCTATGAGGGGGGCGCGAACATATTAAAAAATCGAAAACAAAAGATTATTCTAAAAATATTTTTATTTTACTGAAAATGAACAAACAAAATATATTCTGACATAATAAAAAATAAAATTAACATTTGCACTGATATAATACACCTATAAATGTATCAGCACTCTACAATGTATTTATAATTAATTTAACAATAAAAGAAGTTTAATAATTATCATTGACCCCATGGGCTTGTCATATTTAAAATTATATACAAAAATGAACACTTATCCTGAGAATTTTTTTGTACGGTTTATAATTAATCCCTTAACTGCCGATTAAAAGTTACGCGATTTACTCCCCAATACCATCGTTTTCCTTATGGGAGAGCGTATGTGTTGTATTGGGGGGAAATAAATAGAAATCCTTTGAATACTGTCAAGGTCCATTTTTGCATTCCCAAAATTTTAAAAACATTATAGAAGTGCAAAGATAAGATCGTACTTCGGAAAGACGCATATGTATGTCCGGGGTAATTAACGCTTTGGCTGAGCGAAACAATTATATACGCCGGTAGCATTTAAAAAAAATGTCGTATGGCAGCTTCAGTGTCAAAGTATAGTAATTTTGAATTAAACATTGTTTTTTTGTATGGGGGCGATGAAACGTATTTTGTTTATTGCAAACACTGAAAGTATGGGAAGCACTGAGTTAAGCTAATTTATGTGAGTAATCAACATTTAATTTTTACCAATACTTTGCCACTACACAGGTTTTTAAACCCGGGTTGGGGGGCGCCCCCTGGGGGGCGTGACCTTTTAAAAAGTCAAAAAACAAAGATTATTCAAAACATTATCAATTTACTGAAAGTGCAAACAAAATATTTTCGACATAAAAAAATATAAAAAAAATTTTTTTAACGAAAAAATCCCCCTATAAAAGTATCTTTACTGTACAAGTTTTTTAATTTTTAACAATACAAGTTAAGAACAATTTTGAAAATTCCGGCCCCCCATGGGCGTATTAACACTTAACTTAGATTTTGTTGCTTTATAATTAACCTTAACTGCCGATTAAAAGTTAGCGGTTCGGTCCTAATGCCACAAATTTTTCCCCTGGCGGTGTTTTGATGTTTTTTTTGGGGGTGGGGGGGAGAAAAAGGGAAAAAATAAACAAAATTCTCCGAAATAAGTAAACCTTTTTCAAAAACGTCAAAATCCTTTTTTTGTATTAAAGCCTTAGGAATAATTTTAGGATAGCAGTCCGAAAAATTTACTTGGAAAGACTATATAAAGTCCCGAAGATTTACTTTTGGCTGAACGAGACGTTTATATATGTCGGTGGCACATGAGAGGTTAAAGTCGTACTGTAGCTTTAGTGTAAAAGTATAGTATTATTGAATTCAATACAATGTTATTGTATGGAGGAGGAGCGGGATGAAAATGATGAGAGATTGAATATTGGGTCGCGAGTATTGAAAGTTTGAGAAGCACTGCACTAGCATTTACTAGAGTTCACAATTACCCATCAGTTTTCATTCCTTATTTATTTGAAACATGTTGACCACAAAGCATAATCAGAAATTTTCGTTGAAATTAAAATGATTATATACAAGCTTCGCTAAATGAATAATCCTGACTCCTGCTGTTATTTTACGTCATATCATTAGGCTCTTTATACTAGCTTCCGTTTAGAAGAAAGACCCTGCCGATTATGTAATCTTTTACTTCCATTTAGGGGAGACACATTGGTGATTTTTTCCAGTTGAAGATGGAACCATTAGCAGAAAAAATTCGATTTCCTTCACGAGGTAACACCCGAGATTTATCAATTATTCGTAAGTTACTAGGATAAATTATAACCTCAATGGGAAACATATGGGGATAGCAGTATGGATCCTTATAATTGTGGCTTGAATGATCTAAAGATCCCTCTTCAATCCCGAGTGAGTGTAAATATAGATATTTATAATCCCGTTTCTATTCGGGGTATGTTCTGTCATGGGATGTGTGAAATTCTCTTTTCAAAATCTATCATTAACGAGAAAAAAATAGGCGTACTGTATTTATCCTTTTTTAACCGCAGAAATAGGAAAGAACTCTTAAATTTTTAATTGTTGTTTTTATATCTGTACCATAAGTTTTCTTTAAGCATAATGTTTTAGGTCAACAACTATCTATAGTTTGAATTAAATAAAATTGAAAACTGTCACCAAATTCTTACGTTGATTTTACAAATTGTAAATGAGGGGTATAATGTTAATAAGAATGAATTCAGGATTGTGTTGATAGTTTTATCTTATAAATAAAATCTTTTTCGCTATTTTTAAAAATTTAAAACACAAATCCAGTTTTCGTTTGAAAAATTTTGTAATTATCTTTGTTAGTGGTTTATATATAATTATAGAGCGTTCTAAAGTTAAGTTTAAATGTTAAAATGTTTATTGATATAATGATTAAAATTAAGATCAGTTATCAATGAAGTACATGAATATTTTTTCTAAAAAGCATTAGTCGAGTTTTTTTTTCATAATTAACTAGGACATAACCTCGGACTTTTATCGATAAAAGTAGAGAGTTTCGCGTAAATATATAATTCAAAAACTTAACAATACTAATATTTTATATGATTCGTAAGCACACTTTGATTTGGCATTTGCGTGTATAAAGAAATGTACAAATGAACGAATAATTTTACGAAAAGTCAAATGAAATTTAATACATAACGTGCACACACACACAGAGAAGTGTTTTCACCCCTTAAATTTATAAATTTTTTACCAAGTAACACTAGATGAGAATACTTTAATTATTTGAAAAGAAATAAATAAATAATTATTTAATGTAAATTATAAAATTTTCTTCCTTTAAACCTAAAAAAAATTCACTCATTCGTAATTGATTGATTATATATTTATTACCATCGCATTGAGAAAATATCTCCATAACTCAGAGCAATTATCTAGTAACTGAGCTGGCATCATCAGGGATATCTTTAGACATTTCGAGGCCCTGAGCCCTTTGCAAAAGTAGACCTTACCTGTGACTCTTTTAAGTAGACAGCATACAGCAGGGATGAAGAACCAGTGGCAGGGGCGTGTAAACCCCATGGCAGCGACACAATTTTTTTGGGAACGTCAGGGATAAAAAATGATTTGTTTTTTATTTTCAAATTTTTCCCCCAGGGTATTACAAACAAAAACGTTGGGGGGCGGCCTGGGGAGTACCCCTCGTTTGTTATTCCCTTTCCCCTTTTAGTTACGTCGAAAGACCACAATTGTTTAAAAATTTTTCATTTTTGTCTATTTATTTCATATGTAATTTCATTGACATAACCGTATTTTTAAAGTTTACCTTTTAATATTTATGTTTTTTTAACCCGCTATTTCACATGGGGGGGTTCCCAGCAAAAGAACAAAAATTGCAAGATAATGAATGTAACCGAGAATTTCAAATTTGGTGGACCGAGAAACGTGGCATTATTAGTAAAGGCGACAAAGTAGAGTGTGTTTTATGTTCTGGAATAGTGATATGCAGAACATCGTCTGTAAAATGGTATTTTGAAAAGAAATCACAAATTTTCTTGTCAAAAAAGGTGAACCATAGCAAAAAAAAATTTAAATTTTTTGAAAAACCCTTTGGCAGATGACCCCAAATTCAGCAGTATTCTACAAAAAAATAACATCTTACAATCCTTTAAAATAAGTTATTTGTCATCACACAATTTGCGAAAACAGAAGTCCCCTTTAAAGTTACTTTTTAAATTTGAATTAAATGTATAACTGAAATATTTATAACTATACAGTACAAAAGGTGTTTTTTTATAGTAAATAGAGTTTTGGGTTGATAGTATTTAGTTTAATTATTTCCGCATTAATCACAAGTCAATATTATTTTACGGCACGTCTATACCTCATTAAACACTTCTTAAGAAAAAAATGGCACGTTGATCCAAAAGGGTTCGCCACCCCTGGCATATTGCATACGTGGCCAAATACTCGTAAAAACGATATTTCGTAACAAATAAACGTGTGTGACTCACAATCTCACTAACCTAGGCCCAATCCAAATCCACCAAATGCAGTCTCTTTCGACTAAATAAGTAATAATAGTGAATGGTGGTAGACCTAGGACTAAACACGGACGATGAACAAGAAAAAATAATGCAGTCTTAGCACAATTGCCAGTTGGTGCATGATTCAAAATTCTTATTTTTTGAAGAATATATCCAGAAATAACTTCTTACGATTGGAATTATTTGGATCACGCCTTTAAACGTCCCTTCAGATCGCGTTTCTTAGATTTTGATTTATGACAAGTGGTTGCGGTAACCGTGTTTTCGAGCTTATTATTGGATCCCCACATCTTGATACCTCTGAACACTTACTGCATAAAGGGATTGATGTAAGCTAAATCTATCTATTATTAAGTCCTCACGTTAACTTGGTTGCGGAAGTTTGGAGAGTATCGAACTAAGATTACGTATTATCTTCAACTCATGTGGCCAAAGTTCAAATTTACATACTACGTCGCTAATATCCCTCGTATTGTTTCTGAATACGAAATTTAAAAAAATGAACTTAATTTAATCCAAGATGAATTATAACATTATCACATTCCCTCAAACAAAGTATCCTTAGAGGCATCAAGATTCAACCCTAAGACTGTACTGCAATAATCGGGGCCAATAGTACCCCAAAATATTTACTTTGATCATTTATTTTATAATTAATACTATTAGTTCACACTCTCCCTATGTAATATATATATATATATATATCTTGTCTAAATTTCAAAACGTTAATAAAGTACTTTTTATTCATGCAGTCATGTCCAAATTCCTTTTTTTAAACTTGTAGTGAATCACTCTTTTTGTTAATACAGTTTTTCAAATATTAATTTATTAATTCTATTTAATTAATGAATAAATAGCAGCAAACAAAAATAACAAACCAACACCCTATATAAAAAGGAAAATCCCTCGTTGTGTCCCTGTATATCAGTGGATAGTGGGTTGGACTTCTAATCCAAAGGTCGTGGGTTCGAATTCCACCAGTTATGACTTAATTTCCTAGAATATGATTTCTATTTTATTGGAATAATTCGCTTTTTCATTAATGAATAAATAGTAACAACATGAATAAAAGTCCTACACTCTATATGGAAAAGGAAATAGAAAATATTGCAAGGAAAATCACTTTCTCTATTTTGCCACTTAATATTGTGATTCTGTCATATGTATATACATATTTATATTAATTGTAATTGTTAATAAAAGTAAGTATATATAAAATAAAAATTTTCTTAGTTGACCAAAGTAGGAATTGACTTCAATTATTTTTTTTTATGTTGCTTGTTTTAAATAGTCTTTTACCAAATGTATTTTATTCAGTGTTTAAATATTCTTAAAGTAAATGTATTATTATGTATTATTCAGTGATATATATATAAATATTCGAATATATTCTTTACTTTAAAAAATTAAGATATCTATCATTGAAAGGATATTGTAGAGATGCATTTTCTACTTTTTGAAATCTTAACTTGAAAATTTTCCGATCCTCAATAATTTATACAAAAAAAAAATCTTTAAAAATTAAATATTCCAACGAATGCACGATTACAATTGCTAATAGGATTCATCGATATTTCAGCAGGAAGCAAGTCTCAAGAATTTGTTTTCAGCAGCGTAAGAATTTCTTCTTTCTGCTGCCCTCCGAATAACTATCACTTTCACTAAATCTGAATCCTTTTTTGATAAAAACTGAATCATTATTTCAGTGCTCCGGGCTGAAAATCTCGATCCGTAATAGACTCTGCTTTATTCAGTTGCGAATTCTTATCAGTTCCGCAGTTTTCTTTACCCATCTCCTGTCGATTGAACCGCCGCGGGCCTTCAAGTCCAGAAAATAAAAGAAAATTAAAACAAATCAATCTCAATGTATGCTTCATGAATAATGTCTTCTGTAGTAATGTGCTTTGCGATGAATAAAAATGAGCTTTACTCCCTTTTCTATCGAGTCAACTCGCATAGCAGTTTAAAAGAAAAAATTGTCTCAGGAATCTATAATTAATATTTAAGTCGATTCAGATAAGGGATTGAATTGCATGAGCTATATATATATATATATATATAAATAAATAATAAATTATTTTTTAAAAAATATTCATCAAC
The DNA here is from genome assembly GCA_019973955.1 of Trichonephila inaurata madagascariensis. Taxonomy (NCBI): domain Eukaryota; kingdom Metazoa; phylum Arthropoda; class Arachnida; order Araneae; family Nephilidae; genus Trichonephila; species Trichonephila inaurata. Next base: position 24,755 of record BMAV01000510.1, on the reverse strand, counting down.
TCACTGGGAAATAAATTGGTTTTAATTTATTAAAGGGGGGAAATTTAAATACGCCTTCCGATGACGTAATTTTTTTTTTGGGAAAGGAAAAAGGGCTTAAAAAAGGGTTTTTTGGGGTTTCGTGAAAACTTAAGGGTTAATCGGCGTGCAAAAAAATGGTCAAAAGGTCCTGTCAGATCCCTTTTTCCCCTTGAGGAAAATTGTTAAAAATAAAAGGTTAAGGTTTGAAGCTGCAATTATGATAACAATTTTTCACAAAAATAAATAAAGAAAAAAAAAGAATGCAAGTTGAAAAAGGGTTTTCTGATGCGATTTATTTGTGAAAAAGATGCAAAAGGGTATAATTCTAAACTTTTTCAAGACATCACATATATATTTTGAAAACCTTTCCAAAAGAATTTAATTAGCACAATGAAGATAAAAAATATACATTACAATTAATATACATTACAAAGAAGTTGCCCATCCAGTATAGTGGCTAGCAACGCTGACAGTTGTGCCGTAGGGCCTGGGTTCGAATCCCGGAGAAGACATGGATATTTGTAAATGTATAGTGCCTTCGTGGCATGGGGGTACTATAAACAGTCTTCGAGCCGCAAATACTCTCGTTAGGTTGGTGGCAGGGGATGAGAGGTGGTAGGCCCCCGACCCTTCCCCAAGGTGTTCTCCCTCAAAATTCTGGTGGAACCGAGCTGAATTGAACTGTCACCTGTATTTGGTGCTCAAGGCTACGGCCAACGACAGGCGTACATCTAGCCCCTTGCCATGATGAATTTCGTGGACCTCGATCTGGCTACTTCAGGCAGGCGGCATTAGCAGCAACAACAACAATAAAAAAGAAGTAACCTTTAAAAGAACCTGTTGACGGAATTATATTATTATAAATATTGATCGCACTTCTCAAAGAAACATGAAGAGTGCTAGCGATGGACCATGCCACGTGACGAAAACGACACTTGAGCTGGTAACCCACTTCCACACAATAGTATTTGACTAAATTTCAATTTCCCTCAGACTAGCACGAAAGTTCATGATTTTGAGCAACGATCACACAACTAAAGAGGAAGTCACCTGAGCTGGCACCCCCACTTCGAAATTTCCACACCACGCCAACGTGAAAACTTTGAGCCCCGATAGGTTTAAATTAGCATCAGCTCCCCTCTGTACGATGGGTCTTCCAGTGGCACACCGTCCATGATTTCGGGACCAAGACCACTCGGCTACCGAGCCGTCTTTGCCATTGGACCGTGGTTCAAAATGACAAGATTCATTTTTCCAGTACCCCTTATGATACAATGCTAAAAAATAAACAATTAATCCTCTAAATCAGTGATTTTCTCAACCACTGTGCAGCGGCACTTTTAGGGCCCCAAATTTTAATTTTGGGCCGCCCCAATTTTTTAAAACTTTTAATTATTTTTTTAAAAGGGGAAGAGGGGGGTTGGGGAAATAACCTGGAAACCCAAATCATTCGACCGTTTTATAGAAATAAATTAAGCTATTCGTGGTATATTTAACCTATCCTTTCATGGACAGGTGGACATAAGAAATTTGATTAAGTTCGTAATCCATTTTTGATACGGATTTATCGTTGTATGAATTTACTTTGAATGAAGAGGAAAAACTAATTTCTCTCTCTCTTTCTCTCACTCTGCAATAATCTAGATTTGAGTTCAAAACATTCGGATGAGTGAATTAATTTCTTTTGGATTAAAACATTATAGGTGATCATCTCCTAATAGCTAAAAAGGCTTTAAACATGTTGCTACAAATTTCTACATCTTATTTGCATGAATTTAAATTTTCAGCATTAACAAATGTGAAAAAAAATCTAAACTTTTAAATATATAGTTGATTAAATGCGAGTGGAATTATCCTTTTTACGACCTATTTTAAATGAAACTATTAAAAATCAGCTTGTTCAAATTTCGCATTCAATATGTATTCCTATAATTAATTTGTAATTAATGACTCAATAAACATTTTGTTGTTTTCGTCGTTCATATTCTTTTATTTAACATTGAAAATTATTAACATAAACTATTTTACATGGTGTATCATAGATAAGTAAAATTCTTTTAAACTTATTTTATTGTTAGTTTGCGGCAAATTTGAAATTCTTAAAAGTGTACCACAAAAAAAAAAGGTTTTAAATCACTGCTCTAAACAAAGTATTAATTCATTACAAGAAAAAAAAATATTTAATTAAGTGCATAACTATCTTCTTCCTCAGAATAATAAGGTGGCTGTGGTAGCTTAGTGTCCATGGCTTTGGACTCATGTCCCAGCATGTCATGAGTTCGAACCAAGTACTGCTGAAGTCCCACCGCACGGATTTAATGATGCACGTTAAATCAAAAGCCTTTCGTTAACTTGGCGTGGAAATTGTGAGAGGAGAATGCCTACTCGTGTCATCCTAGTCACTTGACTATAGTTAAAAATTACGAGGTAACTAGATAAGATTTCCCTAATCAAAATGTTGAAAAGAGCAAAATAAAGTCAAAAACATTAACAATGTAGTTACATTGTAATATGAAATTGCTTTACTCTAAGAAAGTACAAAACAATCCCAACAGTGTTTGTCTGACGAAGGAGCATTTAAATAAGTATTCAATGTCTGAGTGAGAGAGTGATTGAATTATAACGTCGCGCACTGTTCAGCTACACGAGGGCTTTTGGCGACGGACCTCGTCATTTTGAACCATGGTCAAGTGACGTGGACGACACCTAAGCTAGCATTCCCCTCTTTTAACTTCCACACCACACCAACGGGAGGACCTTTGAGCTCTCGACAGATTTAAAACGTGCATCGCTCCCCTACACGGCGGGTCTTTAGTGGTACTGGGCTCGAACTCGTGACAAAGCCAGCCACTAACCAATACCTTGACCACATTCAATGTCCGAAAACTGAACGGCGACGATTTATCTATTAGCGATGATTAATCGATGTTAAATTCTAAGACTTCCTTGAAATGGGAAAACTCTAAGGTAAAAAATAAAATAAAATGGAAAGCAAAAATAATTGACGTATATAGACTCTCTTACTCAGCGCATAATCGAGCATAGTACAGAGTAAAGGGGACCAACCAGCGGCCCACTAGAATCCTTACAACTTTATAAAATACCATTCTTTTATGCATTATCTTTTATATCAGTAGTGTTTTAGAAACAAATATATCTCATAATTGTTTTATCCGTTGCTTCTGCTTTTATAGATACAGTAAAACCTGTTTTTGTGCGTTAGATAGGGACCGCACAAAAAATACGAAAATTTCATAACTGTCGACATACTGCATTTATTTTATGCGGTGGAGAGGGACCGTATAAAAAAGTCGCACTAAGAAAATTTGTCAATTGTATACGAAATTTATGAGAAAATACTTCCAAAAAAATAAATAGTTAAATTCCACATGGAAAAATTTTGAAAACACATTTAATTTTTCACTGTATTAATGGAGAAATTTTCAAAATGCGCTTGCATAATTCACTACTACTGATCGTAATCCAAAGCGGGCATCTCCATGTAATGAATTAGTTAAAATTGCTTTCGTTACTTGAAGGTACAAATTCAAATGATTTATTTTTTGGCATCATAAAGTAAGTGATAAGTTTTTGTGACGACTGTTGGTTGGTCAGTTGCTTGTGAACGTCTCGATAACCAGATATGCATGATCTCAGCATTTTTTGGAATTTCAAACTCCTTTCGGAATTGGTATCTATTTTAAGAAAATGCTTTTCCGACTTGTTGGAAAGCTGAATCCCTGCATATACTTTATCCGCTCACTAAGAATCTGGTTCTTCCAGTCCTTTTTCATAATCTATCAAATTATTGATAATGCCACTGTCATTGAAAATTTCGTTTTCAATCAAGCATGCGCTGCTAGTGTGTTGAGAGAAAACAATTGAACGCACATTGTCAAGAGACTTTTTATAACCAATGAAGTGAGTGTCTTGAAGTGTATGTATGTACATTGATTAAAAAAAGAAAAAAAAACATTACAGTGGCGCCAAAGCCTTTGAAATTCATATAACTAAAAAGCAGATCACAAAAAATCGCACAAAAATAAAATCGCATAAAAAAGGACCGCACAAACACAGATTCTACTGTAGTCAGAAGTGGACAGTGTTGCATCGCAGCGATATTCCACAGCAATCATGCTTGATTCTTGCAACTTACTCCTTTATATCGTTCTTTTCGAAAACGAAATTTATAAAATATAAATCACGCTCAAACTTAATTGGACGAAAAATTGCAACATCTATTACGATGTGCAAGTACACGCATTGAGATCGACTTGCAAAATTTAAGGGGGAAAGAGTTGAGATAAAACAAATATTTCACTTTTTAAATTTTTAAATAAATCAAACATTATCAGATCATCGCATTATAATTATTATATTACCTATGCCTGTCTACATGAAAAATAATAAAAACAATAATAATAGTTCATTCTGTTTTAAATATTCACTCCAATAAATGTTTATAATAGTTCCGGATCTAGTAATAAGATATATAGTTTTATATGCGGCCATCGGAATTATAATATTTTCCGAAGATGCCCGTAAGACCATTTGGGTTAGCCACCCCTGATACTGAGTATTTAAAAGAAAGGTACACACATTTTTTAAATGTATATTCTACAAGGAAACTGACCGTTATTCTCAATATAACTGAACAGATATATCCACACTAAAATAGATTCTCTTCTTTCAAACCAAGAACTTCATTAAAACACACACCCCTCCCCGTAACATGCCCATTTAACCAAATAGTTAAGTAATGCAGACGGTTGTAATGGACGGGGCTCCAACACAGACAGCACCTCTTCCACGGTAGCTGTTTAAGATTCAGAATGTTCGAATAGCTGCCATTAAACAGATGCAAGGAATTTCAAAGGGCGTGATCTCTGCTGAAACTTATTTCATGGGGGTTAAGACGTAAATGACGTCACAGGGATTGACCTAATTTAGCCTATCACATTTTAACCCCTGAGCGTCAACAAAGTTTATTCTGGAACCGGTGGCGTTGGCATCTAATCTCTGAAGCAAGGCACGGAAGCCTTGGCCGTCTGCGAGGCTCTTAATGGCCGCTCGAATGAGGCGAATATTTCCCTTCCGTAAATGACGATGCAATCAGGATACGACGTTTGGAATGGTCTCGTAGGAGCCAAGATCACCAATGAGGAAGAGAAAAGTTTTTATTTACCAATCAATAGCACCGGCTCTACCAGTCACGTCCAGTAATTAGAGTAACTGTTTCATTAAAACGGGAGGCAATTGCTCCGAATCGGATTGCTTGGCATTTCTTGGCTCGCTTTTACCAAATAGGTTGGGATGAAAACTTCGCCTCTTTTAATAGAGAAGTATTAGAGCGAAATAAAAATCCGCTTCGGATTTTGCAATAAAGAGGACACCCCCATTTTTTTTTAAAAAAAAAAAGGTGTTAGTCCCGAAGGTCTTCCTCACAATTTCTTGGAACTCTATACGATTTTTTATAGGTATATATATACTTAAACATTTATTTCTTTAATGCTGTCACATTTTCATCTCAGAGGTGTAATCAGACTTAAGAAAGTTAGTATAACTCTCCAAAAAGTTTGCTTACAAGCAAACTATTTAATACTAAAAGACTTATATTTAAGTATATTCCATTTACATCTTTTTATAAAAATAAATTACTTTTCTTTCATAGCAATATTGTTCATAAGTATTTATTGCAAATATAAAAGTGTAGAGAAATTACAAATTAAACACACCTTTATCCATGCAATTTATGAAAGGGGATTCATATCCATTATTTAGAATATTCGTGAAGAAACTGTAACTGAAATGAATATGTAAACAATTAAAAACTAGAAAAAAATTTGCTATATGAAATAACTTTTTATGAGCTTACTTGAGATATACATATAAATTACACACTTGAAAAATATAATTGCAATCAAAACACAATCCCATAAAACGCATTATGCATAACTCAATTACCATTGTTATTCGAGGATTTCCATCAAAAGCTGCTCACTTCCTCCACATGGTTTTGGTGAGGGAATTTATCATCCGATCCCCTTATTGTTATAGATTTTTTTGGAGGTGAAAAACTTTCTGGAGCTGATCTGACAAATGTCAGATCATTCAAGAATATGAAGCAACAACAACTTGAGCATTTAATTTTAGATATCTGAGAAATGGTTTAGTAATTTAATTTCTTGAATCCAAACAATTGATATGTAATTACAAATTTCTGATATTATTCCATTTTTAAAACATTTGAATGCATTAAGCGTTAAAGAAATTACTTATACTACAAATTTTGAATGGGTGCAGATTATTTTTTCTGAAATTCGAAAATTGTAGATGTATCAATATCCAAAAAGTAATGCTATAAACTAGAAGTCAGCAACCTATGGCACGCTTGTCATATGTGGCACTCGGTACAACTCTCAATGACACTCTTCACTACTCTACAAATATGTCAATTTTTGAGTAAATGGAAGCTGATAAATTTGTAATGGACTTTTCGTTTGACGAACATCTTCAAATTTATAGACATTTACGGAATGACGAAAAAATCTGAAAGATAACTCTAAAGATAAACTTACAGCTATTTTGTAAATTATTTAATGTCATTACTGGGGAGATTTAGTTATTTAAAGAGAGAAAATTGTATATACTCTGCTTTACGCGCTTTGGGTTCTACATATCCAAGTAATAAATCCTTCCTCACATGAAAAATAGTTCGAGTATCTCTCACCAAAGAAATTATTTAATAACTGAATGCTTACAATCGTGTCAAACAGTAAATCACACATTATACTCCTGATGTTGCGATATAAAAGTAGAGTGTTGCAAGCCCTTAGTTTTCGCATTAAAATTTTTATTTAATTATAATGATGGGAAATACTTATATTTTATGTTGTCTCTTTCAGTCTAATAAATTTGTAAAAAATACATACTATTTGTAAAATTTTACTTTTTTGAATAAATAGTTATATTTTATGTTGTTTGAGTTAAGAAATATATCTTTAAATGAAATCCAAAATTAACATATAATAAAACTGAAAATCTATAGTATTGATCTCTATTCTCTAACTCTGCAGAAATCATCGCGGAAATCGAATTCTTCCAAAAATGTCCTACTGTGTGGTACGCTGAATCCTATTGGTAGATTGGTTTGGCATGCCACAGCTACAAGGTTGCCGACCCCTACTATAAACTATAATTTGTTTTTTAAGGAAATATATTTAAGTTTAAAATTTGGCAAAAATAAAATTTGAAATGTCTACATTCCTTAAAAAAAATGAATATCAAACATATCCTCTAATTTGGTTTCTGCATTTATTTCATTGGGGAAAAAATAAATATAAGTCTCTTTTAATATTCAAATAAAAAAAGACAAACATGAAATGGCAGCAATTCTTGACTTTTCTGAGGCAATTTAGAAATGAGTTGAAACCCATCCTCATTGTTCCGCAAATGGAAGCAGACAGCGCACAGATTTGAATGTCAAAGTCAGACGCAATCATTCCGAAACCTCTTCGAATCGGTCCAATTAGACCCAAGTTACATTCCCATCTTTTTCTTACGCCGTTGTCATTTCCCTGTCTGCTTCAAATCTCGGAAGACGTGCTCCTGGAGTTCGACCGGAAAATAAAACCGGACTCTAGACCAATAAAACGCTCTGTGCTCTTCGACAAAACAAGGACTGGGGAATAGCACCATCGAGGGTCATCCGGGTGTCCATTGGAGGGTTTGAGGAATGAAAAAGGAAAGGGGAAGGAAAAACGGTTTTTCGCCGGAGGAAAAGTAATTGGTCTTGTCCGGAGGTGGACCAATTAGCCCGGGGACTTAACGGCCTGACTCCAACTAATAGATTCTTTTCAAACGCTCAGTTGGTGAGTCCGTTCTGAACGATTTTCCTAAGCATCCATCCCAGCCCATCTTCGAAATTTGGAGCATAGCGGGGAAAAAAGGGACTTTTCCGTGATTTATTTGTGGTCAGGGATTCTTAAAACGAATTGGACCATTATCGTTTATTTTCTCTTTGGGCTGAGAGTCTCATTTAGCTGAGGGTATGTTTAATTTCTTTAAGTGATGACCCAATGAAGTGCAAGAAGAAATTCTACCATCAAGTCGAGCGGTTGGTATTTCACTTAATTGACTTTGTTAATTTTGCAATATCGAGGTCTTTAACTTCGGAGTTTTAATCAGGACTGAAAGCTTTTAGAAGATTGTTGTTCGGTCGATAAGGAGTAACCTTTGATGTGATTTATAAGGGGAAAAAAATTGATAAGATGTTGATAGCAATTTAAAAATAATTTATAAGGATACATTTAAACACATTCTTAATGGGTACATTTATATTGTTGCATATATGTGAACAAAAGTATCTTTCTATGAATAAATTTCTTTGACTTTTTTATCTAACAGATTTAATATTATCTGACTTAAGGGAAATACTTCTATATAAAATATATTAAAAAGCATTCATTTATATTTTACAAATATATCAAAGTGCCAACATATTAATTTAGAATATTAGTCTACTTAAAAGTATATATTTGTCTTCTGTACTTACCTTAATTTCTCTCAATATTCAAAATATTTTAATTTTCTTCTCCAACTGAAACTAGACATCAGTTGCAATTATATTTCAAAAGAAAGTAAAAATAATTTTTTTAATGATGTTTTTATTTTGAGATAAAAACTGTTTTATTCCTTAATTTTAAGATGCTAAATGTTAATTTAACATTATTTAGTCTGGTTATTACATGGAATATATTTTATTTGAATGATGTAAGAAATTAGTTTTGTTAAGAACGAAGTAACATCAACTGATAAAGCTGCTAGGCCAACTTAAATTTCTTAACCTAGAGACTTTAGCCTTAATAAACTATAAGTAAAACTTATAGAAAGTTTTTTTTACGACAGTTGGAGAATTTTAAAAGACCAAAGTTTTACCACAAAACTGGTGACAGGTTGTTATCTCATAAAAAATATTTGGCAATTTATCTCTGATGTACTGTTTATTTTTGATGATAAATAACTACTTAAGGTACCTACACTAAAATCCCACTACACTAAAATTAGGAATTTTGACAAAATTGTAAAATTTTACGATTTTATTTTATAGACCACTTATTGGCTTTATAAAAATACCAAGTTTATTATTTTCCATTCATTTTTTTTCTTTTTTTGAAAATGCTTAAACAGAAACGGCAATTGCTCAAAAAATATTGAAAATAATTAACTGAATTTTTTTTTTGTATCTGTTCTGAATATATATATATATATATAGTAGAAGTATTTTAACCTTCCAATTTATTAATCGCTATTAAAAAATTTACCATCCCTTATGTGAATATAATCATTGTTTTTTATAAGCAATTTCATCTAAGATAAAGTGCTCTAGGTTTTGTAAAAATAATAGTATGCCTTATCTCATGGAGGTCATTCAAAAATTAAAAGCAGAGAAACTCATCAAAGTTGAGAAATTGAAAATTTGTTCATAAACTTTTTGTACAAAATGGGCCCCGTTTACGTAATTTTTTTTTTGTAAATTTTCCCAATTTTTAGTAATAATACTTTATTTTTCTCTTCTTTAATTATAGCATGTTTTTCTTAAAATTTACAAAATAAGTCTAAAAATCACAAATTTCCATATCTCCATTTTTTTTAAAAAAAAGTTGTCACAAGTAGTCGGATACCTTAATAAACATATATATTTTAAAGGTATAAAAACCCGCAAATGAAGCAATGCAGTAATTACAAAAACTCGGAAGTTCAAATGCTCAAGATTCTTTAACATTTATATACTGTATTTGTAACAAATAAAAATAATTAATTTATAAAACTCTTTTTAATGTCATTTTTAAAAAATATTTTATAAATACTTTCCTTTGTTATGAATGTTAATATATATAGCAGTTTTGAATTTTTTAAATATAGTATATATTTTTTTATATTTGGATTACACTCCTTTTATTAGTCATTTTACTTTTGCTTATCTTTCTAATTCTACCGAATAAATATAATTTTAAATTTAAATATAAATAACATAAATTTTCCTAGACGAATTATATCCCTTTATCCTCTATTTCTTATATTTAAAAAAAATTCAAACATTTATGTAAGTATTATTTTAGCATCAAAATGTTTTGCAGCTTTATATCGTGTTAAGATATCCCACTGTGTTCGCGGAACCGTGATTTTAAAAAAGCGATAAATGGATGATAATTTTCATGATATTTAGTGCCACTTAGATTAGAATTCATGTATAAAATTGTTTTAAGAATATTATTAGAATAAAAAATTAATTAATGCAATATTTTGGCAAAAAAAGGAACTTAGAATTACCTATTTTCAAAACATTCTGTTTTGATAAAAAATGCTTCCATAATAATAATATTTTGTTTGTATAAAGCCGAGATTTCTCCAGAGGAATTTTGAAAAATTCACATTATTTTCAGAGTTACTACCATTTGAAATAAATATCAGCCTTTTTGTCTGAAAATTTCTCCCGTCTGTTGTATTAAAATATGGATAAATCCACTTATAAATTATATATTTCAAAAACTCTAGTTTAGGCTCTGTACAGAGATCTGAGTTTTATACAGGAAAAATATTTTTATTATAGAAGCATTTTCCATAAAAGGAGAATCTTTTGAAATAGGACATTCTATGTTCATTTTTTGTGAAAATATTGTATTTGAATAATTTTTTATTGTAATAATATCCTTAAAAAAACTTATACACTTATTTTAATCTAAGTAACACTAATATCATAAATATTATCCATTTATACGCTTTTGCAAAATCATGGTTCCGAACCTAGTCAGATACCTTAATAAGACTTCCTTAGCAATGAAAAATGAGATACCTATTATACTTTTTAAGTGTATTTACTTGTTTTCTGCAATTGCATAATTACATCGATTAATATTAAGCAATTTATATAAAAACCGATACGTAAAGTTTATATTTTTTTTTAATGTGACGCTCTTTTTTTTACACCAATGATAAAAAATAGATTTTTGTAACAAAAATTTTGCATTATTTTTTTCTGAATTATTATTATTATTTTAATTATTCATTAAATTACAATTTTCAGTATTAGTAAGTTTTTAAATATAAAGAAAATTTATGAACAATCATTTAATTCTTCCTTCAAATTCATATTAAATATATTTCAATGGTTCATACTAATTATACATAATATATATAACTTGATAGATACCGTTGAAATTTAGAAAAATTTGGAAATATATTGTATTTAGTGGCTAAAAAAATTTCAACTGATAATTTACTAAGTCTTACAGCAAGCGAAATATACTGGTATCGCACTATTGCATTCTTTTTAGAAGCAAAAATCGGAAATATAATGCTAATAACAAATATCCACCTTGTTTTAGATGTTCTAATAACTACTACCTACATTCTCCAACATATAAGAGGATGTTACAAAAATAAATATTTTTATTAAATCTATTTCTTAACTTACAAACAGTATAAATCTCAATTACTTTTTTTATGTCTTACGCATTTTCATCACTTTGAATAGATGTCCCTGATTTTGTAAATAAATAACACAAGAGAAGCATTCCGCGCCTATTTGTGAATAGAGAATTAGAACGCTTTCAGAAATGAGAGCGGAATATCCTCGAAAAGCCTTTCGCCGGAATTTATCATTCGCTAAACGATCATTAAAACTTCTTCAAATGGGGGAAAGATTTTGACGGAGAAACGGCAACAGATTCCGATCAACTTCGTATCTTCAAACAGGAATATCACTTTTTTGCTGAGTTTGCGTGACACAGGAGTTGAACCTCTGGTATCAACAATCAAGGGGCCATGTATTTATTATACTTATTTAATTTCATTTTATAGTGCAAAAGTTTTAAAAAAAATTAGGTAAACTTTTTATTTTTTTAATATTGACTTATTTTGAATTAATTTTTATATAAAATGGAGTAAATATTATTTTTAATTAATCAGCTTTTTTTTTAACATTTCTTACCTCGCTAGTTCTTAAAAGAAATGAATTAATTTAACGCTCGTATTTTTGTCATAGTCATGAATCTACAGTTAAAAAATATTACTACTAATGACGGAATTCTTTAAACATTCCTTTAAAATGCTGATGTTCCACTATGTACCGTAGAACCCGGCATATAATTAGCACTTATACTTTCAGGCTGCATTTTTTAATTTTTAGGTAAATTTTCTGTATAACGCACACCCCCTTGTTTTACGAAGACGCTTGAAATGCGCATATACAATGTTCTTGTTTTGAAGTCCTTTATTCGAGGTATTAACCCCAGAAACACCTTAAGACTTGTAGAGGACCTGGGGCTCTAATAAATCTAGTCCCAACTAATGACCCTCAAAAGTAGATAGTTCATACTATACGTTGTCAAATACTTGTACAAATAATAACCCGAAACAAACAAATGCGCATGATTTATAACTGCACAAGGCCGCGGTAGCTGAGTGGTATAGGTATCGGATCTTGGCTTGCCTTGTCATGAGTTCGTGCCCAGTACCACTGACCTGCCGTGTAGGACAGCGATGCACGTTAAAACTGTCGAGAGCTGAAACGTATTCCCGTTGGTGTGGTAGTTAGGAGAGGGTGGTGCCAGTTCAGGTGTCGCGTCCACGTCACTTGACCATGGTTCAAAATTATGTGGTCCGTCGCCAAAAGCCCTCGTGTTGAAAAGCTGAACAGTGCGACGTTAATATTCAATCAATCAGTCTATCATAACAATTGCACAAATCGGCTCGACCCACTGCCGCTCTTTGACTTAGTGAGTAATGATGGCGTGTGGAAGTAGTTCTAGATTTAACACATGGACAGCTATCATCACATAATAATTCTGTCTTGACATAGTTACCAATTGACATACAGCTCAAAATTCCCAGTTTTCTGAAAACACAACCGGTAATAACATTGAACTGTTAAAATTATTCGAATCATGATCTTATAAACGCTCAGTTGAGAACGAAACGAGCTCCCCCACGCGGAGGACGAGGCCCAGGGCCTGGGCCCAGGTGACCCGTGCGTTAAGACAGGGATGGCGAACCAGTGGCAGCTTGCCATCAATGACACGCGACACAATATTTTGGGCACGTCAGTGATCAAAATGATTATTTTCCTTCTATTTCAAAATTAAGTTCACTATGAAGTTTTACGAAACTTGAGTGATCGGTCGCGGGATGGTGGGAGCACACTCGCTTTAGTTACGTCGTGGGCTAAATTTGCTTATGTAAAAGTTGTCTACGTATAGCATAGTCAATTTCGTTGACACAACTTTTTTCTAAAGTTTATTTGTGTTATATTTACGATTTTTAATGCTTTTTCACACATGGCTAGTTCAGCAAAAGAACAAAAAAGTTCAAGATAGTAGGAGTAACAGAGAATTTCAAACTTGGTGAATTTAGAAATATGGCATTTTTAGTAAAGGTGACAAAGCGGTGTGTGTTTTATGTTCTGGAACGATGTTCATGGTATGCAGGACATCGTGGGTAAAACGGCATTTTGAAATGAATCGCAAATTCTCTTGTCAAAAAAGTGAACCACAGCAAAACTAATTAGTTGCTTAGAAACTGCGTGGCAGATAACTCCGATTCAGCACGCATTCTACTAAAAGTAACATCTTACAAACCTAAGAAGTTTGTCATCCAATCTGCAGCAACAGGAGCCACACTAATGTTGCTTTATAATTTGAATATCACGTATAACTAAAAGATTTACAGCCATACAGTGCAAAAAGTATTTTTTCGTAGTAAATAAAGAGTTTTGAGTTGTTAGTACTTAGTTTCATTATTTTCTCAATAATCACAAGTCAAATTTATTTGACGGCACGTCTATACCTCATAAAACACCTTTAGTAAAAATGGCACGTGGATCCATTAAGGTTCTCCATTCCTGCCTTAAGACGTCCCTGAGTAGCCCAAGCTTTTGAAAAATAAAATAATTGTCATTTTAGAACTACAACTCTTAAAGTTCATAAAGTAAGTTATTTCCTTCAAAGGAACACAGTGTTTCGATATATGTAGAAGTCTAACCTTTTTTATGCTTATCCTTTTAAAAAGAAAACTTTCATTTTTTTACCCGGCTTATAACACTCACTCGTAAGTCTCGATCTTATTTTTTGTTTAAAGAGAGCATTATACGCCGGATTTTACGATGATTGGAGGAAATGAAATACAGTATATGAACAATATGTTATCCTATTCCAATTCTCTTTTACCGTACCTTTTGATTCAATATTTTTTAACACTTCTAATTAGTTATATATTTGCAAAAAGGTAGTAGAGAGAGTATTGTTCGATTGAAGCTAATTATACATGATTCATTTCCAATCTCTACTATACAGAATGTGCGAATTTCATCGGTTTCTGACAAGTCTTGTATTTCTCAAACCTCCTTTAAACATTTTTTTTCAACTATAAATTCTTCGTCGCATTTTTTGTTCCTTGTGGTGTAGCAATTTTGCTTTTCCCGCTAGAAGAAAAGCACCAAATGCCCATAATACGCTTTAATATCTTCTAGCATACTCAGAGCCTTTAGCCTTTGAAAATGACAGAAATTAAGGCACCTATAAAATACACTTTTATAAAGATATTCTAAATATTACCTATTATAATATGTGACACATAGGTCGACTTCCTTCATTAGGGCAGTCGGCCCTAACGTCATCTACCGAACATTAGCATAAACTTTAAAATAATTGAATTTTAGGGCTCAGGTTTTTTTTACCACTTCCTATGAATAATAACTGATGCTTTTACAATTTTAGTGTATCGTAACTTTTTCATATAAAAATAAGTATATAAAGGAGAAAAGCGCTCATTCGCTCACTCATTCTTTCATTCATCCTCATACCTCAGGAACTATTAAACTTACAGATTTGAAATTTGGCAGTCCCTTTTCTTTAATGGGGTAGAGATCCTCTACAAAAGAAGTTTTTTGAAAGTTGACCCCAAAGGAGAGTTGCGAGGAGTTAAGTGGCATTTTAGATGATTATTACTACATTTTTAACTATTAGTCCTACAGACTTGAGACTTGAATTGACTTTTGTTAATTAGAGATCCTTTAAGTGAGTTTTGCGTAAATCGATTCCCATGTGGGAGGTTCGAGGAGTTATTGGAGTGCATCGATGAAAAAAATTCTCATTTTCGAGCTACTAGACCTAGAGTAATGAAATTTGGCATGCATTTTCCTTTGTTTGAAGAAATCCGCTAAGAACGGATTTTACAGAAATCTACTTTTAAAAGTAGTTAAAGGACATATTGATAAAAAAATTCAGTTATTGATTTATAAGACTTAGAATTTAAATTTTAGAAGCATAATTATTTTGTTTAGTAGAAATCTACAAAAATTGGATTTTGTGGAAATCCACTTTGGGAGAGGGGAGTTATAGGAGTGTTGTAAAGAATACTTCTACTCAATTATAGAAATTTAAATTCTGTTCTTAATCGAGAGATAAGGATTTTAAGCACTATCGTAGCTAGTTCTGATTGGGCACTGTATTAAAATTCATCCGGGACCCTTTTTAAGATACGAGAAGTGGGACTGTAGTTACACATCTTGGGACCCCTTTACGGTGTCTCCGTATCATTGAAAGGCGGAAGCTACGCCAATAGCTATAAGAATGCTTTTAAATACAATCTCGAATGCTTAATACTGTGACTACAATATGATTTATAAAAAAAAGAAGTGTGTAGTCATGCATCATGAAATACCCGGCGAAGCATGCGGGTATTTAGCGTGTGGGGTAACGACTAGTTACTGCGACTTAACGACCTAAAACTGTGAATTCTTCCCCCTACTCTCAAGCCTTTTTAAGAAAAAAAAATTTATTCGCCCACAGTTGAAATGTAAATCTGTAATTTCCTAAACCCTGAATATATAACCAGTACTTCATGCTAATATTAAATTCTTAAAAATTAAGTACATTATATATATATTTATATTTTTAAATTTCACAAGCTACATATACCTTTCCTCTACTCTATTCCTTAAATCGTCTCGGGATTGCAAACTAGCGATATATCAATTTGTGTTGCACCCCCTTGTGCTAAATCCCTTTGTGTGTATGACGGATTGTTTCAGAAATGATGATCCCAAATTGCAATCAAGTTATTTCGCTAACAGCATGTGACATATTACAAAAGAAACACAAACTGAAAGGAAAAGACAAAAACTAGTCAAAGGAACTAGTTAAGGATTTGGCGCAAATCCATTTCAGATTTTGACGGATTATAAACAGTTCAATTGTTTAGTTATTATTTATTATTTTTCTCTTGTATTAACCCTATTTTCCTACCATTGCGAAATTGAATGCAGAAGATTTGAGAATTAATTTTCTGCTGCCATCCAGTTAAAATTAGGTAGGTACTGAAAAGTGTAAAAGGAAATTCTAAAGTCAAAATTGTGATTCTTTTTTATCTTACTAAAAATTTCTAGTAATCCCTGTAAATTCAGATAATAGGTAGTTTTTAAAATAACTTGGGACACTAAAATAGAACAATCTTAAATCTATACAAAAATAAAAGGGCCTTATTGCAAGATATTACACCAAATTCATTCGAAATTTATTACGAAAATGGAAGTAAATGAAAATACATTAACTAATATATGAGATTTCAGTTAAACTATTTTAACATTTAGTTATTCGCTTCGTTTTAAGTACAGAAAATTTACGTAAGCAGAAATTATTTATGTCATAAACAAAATAAAAATAAGTATTGAAACGAGTTAATTAAAGGAATAATATTTGATTTAAAGAATGCTTTCGTCTATCTAAAGTCTTTTTTTGAGTAAAAAATGACTTTAGAAATTTGAATAATGTTATAATTAACAAAATATATTTTCGTTCAAAAAGAAATTTTAAAAAAAATACTCTTCGGTGTGGACAGTATATAATAGTTAAAAATTTCAATAGAAATTACAAGTAAAAAAATGTATTCCATTAATGTATTTATTTATTTTTCACGATATTTATGTATTAAATGTAAATAAAAACGCAACACACACAATCGTATGACTATAAATCACACTGATAAAAAAATAATTCAAATAATCATTATAAGGTATTAATGCTTAGTATTAGTATCGTCTAAACCAGAGGTACTCAACATTGTTTCCCTCCGGGCCACATTTTAAAAAGTTATTTCACGCGGGCCGAAAAACATGGGGGGTTAACGCGCGAGCGGGTGAGGGGAAGTGAGTGAAATTTTCGCCGTTTTTAAACACGAGGGTTTTTCACGGACCACGCCTTTTAAAAAACCATAAATTGGACGGGGACGAAAAACCCGAGATGCCCCCCCCTTCTAACTACCACACCACACCAACGGGGGGGGACGTTTCGACCTCAACAGTTTTTTAAGGGTGAATCCCCTCCCCCCGGGCGGGTTTTTGGGGTGGTTTGGGTTTCAAACCCTCATGACATACCGTCAGGGAAACGCGCGAGGGAAGGGCCCAATAAGGTAAAGGAAAACTTAGACATTAAATTTGGGCCCTTAGTTAAAAGTCCCCAAATAAACCCCAAAAGATGTTTTTCGCGGGGGAGAGTTTTTTAAACCACCAAAATTGTTTTCTACTGATATTGATATAAATTGAAAAATTTTTATTAGAAAATTTTTATTTTCAAAATTGGGTTAACTCGATTATAAGTCATAATCATGTTAATATCTTCATTAATCTATTAATGCTTAGTGTAAAATAACAAGCAATATTATACTTTTTAAGTATACTATTTTCGCGAAAAATCAAGCAAGTTATTAATCCATGTTTGTTTTTCACTAGAAAATAGTCAACATCGCAATGGTTTTGAAACAACCTATTTCCTTTTTTTGGATATTTTTTGCTTGGGAGTTAAACCAGGCCCCTTTCAAAAACTTTCTACTCCAGCTAAAGTTCAGTACAGTGAACGATTTT
Organism: Trichonephila inaurata madagascariensis; assembly: GCA_019973955.1. Lineage (NCBI taxonomy): Eukaryota > Metazoa > Arthropoda > Arachnida > Araneae > Nephilidae > Trichonephila > Trichonephila inaurata. Next base: position 6,817 of record BMAV01000510.1, on the reverse strand, counting down.
TTACCCATTATCATTTGTTATTACTAACCGTTACAGTAACAAATAGAAAAAATATCTTACAAATCGTACCCGTAAGACATCAACAGTAAAATATATATATTTAATTACTCATTAGTAAAAAAAATTTCTGCTAAATTTTTAATAAATTTTTCTTAAATAATTGAGTTTCTTAGTGCAATGGGGGAATAGTCGGGCCCCCAGAAAGTTTTCCCTTTTGGCCCTTTTAAAAGGGCCACATGTTTAAATCTCGGGTTTCAAACTAATTTTTTTTTATTTATTTTTTTTAAAATTTAAAATAATTTTCAAAAATGGTATTTCATATCTTTTTAAAAATTTCGGCTTTCCCCTATTTCCGTTTTGAATTGGGGAAAAAATTTTAATAGCAAAAAAAACCGTAAAAGCCAAAGTATTAGAAAAAAGGAAATAAAGAGAGCCCTTTCGGGATTAGAAAAGGGGGAGAATAATGTTTTTTATGTGTTGTTCGGGCGAAATTGGGTTTCTATTTTTTCCCTCCAAAAATTAAATAGCACAAATTCGAAAATCCCATAAATATTAAAAACAATTCGAATCCAAAATCACTATTTCACATATAGCAATTTTTTTCTCTAATGGGGATGTAGACTGGTATTTATCTTTGCAGACCTGGTACATTCTCCAAGAGCTGGTATCACTTTTTAATGCGGCACCATATAGGTGATTTCCAATTTTTGCAAAATAAATTTGAAGTCAAGCCTTTCCCCAGAGAGGACCTGACCTGACGATGCGAAATTGTACTTAGTTATTTAATTTTACCGTGAGCATCCAAGCCAAACGGGCACTCAAGGGATTTTTTACATGCTGCAAAAACACACGACATGGACTTTGAAGTTCCCCCGAAAACCCCGTCCCCCAAATGAACCCCCCGCGCGTTCCCCCGCAAAAAACCCCAACCCCTCAAAAAAAAATTTTGAAAATTTAATTGTTGCTTCCCCCCATTCTTTATGAACTGAGAAAAATTTTTTTAGGGGTTTCTGGGATTTTTTATCGAAAAATTCATTCCCAGATTTTTCTGGTTTTTTTAAACATCCATTTTTGTCACTTAATTTGAAGAGCTGATGACATTTTGCGATCAAATTGGTCATCAAGGTCAATCCGATTCTCGCTATATAATTTTAATATCAGATACAGATGATCTTTCCGGCAGAGTATCTTTTCGAAAAAGAAGCGAATATTAAGTCCGGAATTTAAGAAATAAAAGAATATAAAAAGGCATTTTCGGTTTTTGACTTTGCGAAATACATTTAGCATGTCAGGGTCTTTGATTTATATTAGAATTACAAACAACAATGGAGTGCCTAGTAACGCTCGAACTAAAAATGAACTTATGCTCCTTAATTCACCCTTCAACTTAACTGTTAGTTTAGTTATTAAAATAATCTTTTTTTCCAGTTATATTTTTATTACAATGTTCCCATCTAATCAGTAGGATAACGTTATATCTCGCCAAAATATTATATTTTCCAACAACAGATAACCCAATTTAAAAAAATTTTTTCTTATACGATAAAACCCCCCGTTTTTTTTATTATTTTACAAAAAAACCCAACCCCACCGAAATATATTGCAATGAGAACGTTTAAGTGACTAATTTTTTGGGGGCCGTGAAAAGGGGTCATCCCACGCCCCAACGGGATGCTTTGAACCTTTTACAGATTTAGGTGGAAACCCTCTAAATTTGGGACTACCCCTCAAAACCCCCGGGCCTTTACCTTAGGGCCACCCGGCCAAGGGTTTTGCCACGGAGCTGAGTCCCTTAGGGGCGCGAACATTGGGCCACGTTGTTCTTTTCCAGCCACGGACCCGGGGGTCCAGGATTCATTGTGTGGGGGTAGCTGGGTACAAAATTTAAATCTGTTGGGACTGTTAATCTTGGTAAGTGGCGGGTAAGTTTTTAAAGGAAATGCTAACTCAGGCTCCATCCTTGTTACTTGACACATGTTCGAAATTAAAAAATATATCATTCATAACAATCAATGTTAAGCGAAAACGCGAATTTTTTTTTTAAAAAACCCCCAATTAATCGACGGTCCCGTTGGTCAATATATCGAGTGGATGGGAAGAATAAAAAGACTTCCCAAATTTGTTTTGACTATAAAACCGTTGTGGTAAGAAAAGGCCCTTTTTGGGGTTTAAAATAAAATTCCTAAAACAGGCCCAGTGTTTTTCACAAACTTTTCAATTATAAGTAAAATGTACATTTTTGAAGTATTCATCCGACGGAAAACAAGCAGAGCTCACGTTCGTCCAAAAGCCCACAAAAACTTTCCCGGTAGCCGGTTATTCATTTGGGGGTTAGCGAGTTAATATTGCGTTGCAACTCCCCCAGTTCCCCCAAATTAATTATCCGAACATGAAAATTTCAAAAAATAATGGGGAAACCCCCCACTTTGCTTATTCCCAGCAGCGTTTTGAGGTCCAAATCTTCAGTCCCTACCCTCACGAATAAAAAAGGGTTGGGGGATGGGGGGAAGGTGGATGATCATAACGATTGGAATATTTCACCGAGCGCCATCATCGAATTCGAAATGAAACTTAAATATTTTTTTTTTGGGGGGGTTTAAACGGGGGAGGGGGAAATGATGGCACGGTTTCCAGCAATCAAACGTTAACCGTCGAGCGGAGAAGATGACGACTTAGGAAGCTTTTTTTTCCTTGTGCAATGGTTTGCATCAACCCATTGGAGGGGAACACCTTTTGCTTTTCCCCCGTTAAGGGGGGTGCCAACGATGGATCTTTGATGGACTGGTTCCTTCCTAACCTCCCCACGCTTTTGTGGTAGTTTGGTTGATGGTTTCGAACAAATGGGCAAAGACAGAAAAAACAAAATCGGAAAAATAAAAAATTTCAATGTCGGTGGGTTTTTTTCTTTTTTCATTTGTTGTAAAAAGTAATTTTTTTCTTGCCATAAGTTTCTAGAACTTTTATGCCATGGTGGGTAAATAGGTTTTGGGTCAAAAAAAAAATTAAAAATTTTTTTTTTCTTTTTAAAAAGGGGGTTTTTATCATATATTTTAGTTCTTTTTTTTTTTAAAAAGGAGGGTGAATATTAATGCCACACTCTTCCCCCGAGGGGTTTTTGGGTGACGGCCCCGTCTTTTTGGGTCAAGTGCGAGGACGACCCTGAGCGACACCCTCCCTCCCCTAACTACCACACCCCCGGGGGACGTTTGAGCTTTCAACAGATTTAACGAGCATCCCCCCCCACACGGCGGGTCTTTGGTGGTAGGGGCCGAACTCTGCACCGCCATGATCCGATCCCTTTGACGCGGGGCTCCCGCGCCCTTCTTAAAGGGTAAGGGGACTCAGTAGATACATCCAACTCTTCTTTTACACGAAAGATATGCTCCTTAGAAAACAGTGAAAAAAATCGTGTGAAAATTACATGCGACATATGGTAAATTTAGGGATGTCTTCTGCAACCTTAAAAAAACATATAAAACGAAAAATCTCTAAATATTTTTTTTAAAAAAACAAAAAAAAAAGTAATAATAAAATCAATGTTTCATATTTATAAAACGCAAATAATTTATTTTCATAAGAAAAAAAATTATAATTAGAGTACAGCAAAAATTCAGTCTATAAGAACATATAAAAACTGAAATTGAAATTAATAATAAAACTACTATATATAAGTAACAGCTATTTATTAATTAATTGCTATGGTAGTTTATTACAAACTGGATCAAAATTGTTGTCATGAGTGCATGTGTCTGATTGTCGGCTTTGATTTGAATGAAAAACATTTTTTGTTACTGACATTTCCTTTTTTCTCTTCTGCTTTGCTTTTTCAAGTTGCTTATAAAATTCTTGATATCCTTCAACACAAAACTAATGATTACGTTGAAATTTTAATGCACGTTCTATGTCAGGATCTTCGTCATTATCGGTTTCCTTACAATAATAAAAAGTCAGAAATTCGACCAAATCGTCCTCATCTAAAAGGCACGAATCATCCCATTTTTTTGGTTGATTGATTGATTGATTCTTGATTTTTTTTTTGCCGCAAAAGCCAAATTTGGCTATACTGCGATTTTTTTTTTTTGTATTTGTACTAGAACAAAAAAATTGTGTAAAAAAATAAATAAACTTTGCTGAATTTACGTATTATGTTATTTCAAAATCGCGTAAAAAAGAATTGGATATATATATATATATATATATATATATATATATATATATATATATATATATATATATATATATATGGTACAAGTACAGGGAATAATAAAAATAAGCTATATTTTATAACAGTATGCATATTTTAAGAAGTACAGTGGTTGAGTAGTTGAGCATCGTGCTTCCACGCCACAGGTCCGAGGTTCAAATCCTGGGCTGGGCAAGGTTGATTCAGCCTTTCATCCCTTCAGTGGGTCGATAAAGGAGTACCAAGCTTGCTTAGGAAACACTGGGGTTTCACGTCAGATTGACCACCTAACCAGAACATCTGCTTATGCACCTCAGGACCCAATGTCGCATATACTGAGTTGGGCACAGTAGGCCTTGGCCCTCATGGTCTGTCGCGCCACTGAGTTAAGTTGTTTATGTATATTTTAAGGAACGAGAATACGTGTGTTCTTAGCCGCGATTGAACTGTTTTATAAACGTCGCAGTCAAAATAAACGAAAGCTATTGGAAACGGTCCCCGTAATTTTTAATCACGATTAAATGACTAAGACTACACAATTTGTTATCCAGTCATAATGGAACAATTTCTACACAAAATCTTCCCCGCTTGCATAGCGTGGAACTTTGGAAAATAGGTAGCAAGATTATTCGTCTTCCTTAACACTTAACCGAGGTTAAATTTACGAATTTCGCTACCAATGTCCTTCATTTAGCTTCGATTTGATTTGACTTTAACTTACGTCGCATTTTGAAGCAACAAGAGAGCTATTTATTCCATTAACTTCGAAAAATGTGACGTTAATAAACAATCAATCAATACTCAACCCTTTCGCGGGACTTGGGAAGATTACTTCCCATTTACATGAGCGTACAAAATACACCTGTGTGAAGCGCAAAACCAATTATAATATATTGACCTTGCTTTATAACAATGGAAAGAATCATTCCCATACTAATCTTTTATTTTTTTATTGATCTTGACATCATAAATAGTTTCATGCTGTGGCAAGTGAACAAAAGAAACAGAAGTTTAAACCAGCTACTCCGTATAGTAGTACCTCGTCAGAGCTAATATACAGATGTTCCTCAAAAATGGAAAGGATGTCCTGCTAGCTTCCAAGCAAAGAAATGTGTAATTCCAGATGATGTGCTCTTAGCCAGTGTGTTAAATCATATGTCAAAGATGGCTTCCAACTATAGACTATGCAGGAAATGTCGCAGAAAGGGACAAAAAAAGAGAACCCGTTACATGAGTGCAGAATGTGATGTCCTCGTGTTCATTACAACATGCTTCTCATCTTTTTTTTATGGCAAATAATCACCATTAAATTTAATTGTCTTTATGACGACGAATGGTTCCTTAGGAAGTAATCTTCCTACTCTTAAAATTTAAATCTAAACATAACATTCGGCACAATGTGAAATATGTTTTCTTCAATGCCCTTATTTAATTGTTAATAAAACATAAAAAAACTGCGAGAAATTCAAGAGAAATAAAAATGGCCCATGAAAGAATCAAAATGTAAATTTAGAATTGGCGAAGTATTAATGTTACACAGATGTAATAAAATATATCCAATATTTTATTATATAAACTTTGAAATTTAGTTAGGGCTAATAAGCTGTTCCATTTACTTCAAGGTAAATGAATTAAAAAATAACTGAATTTTCGTAGACATTTTTGATTAATGTGGAATAAGCCAAACTGTGTAATAAAGTTTTATTCTCCCTCTTTTTGATTAAAAGGAATTGAGAGGCTAACATTATTTTACTTGTGCAGACAAAACCAAAAATATAACCGACGGATTTGGAAACACATATAACATTAAAAATGATTTAGATGTTACTTTTTATGCTATACTGTATGGCAAACATTGCAATGTATTTTTGTGTGAGTGGATACATATTGATAACCTTTTTTTTATTTTCTGTCTACTAGATCCCTAATAATAGACCAACATAGACAGGATCACAAATCATTAACGAGATTACGTTTTGTCCTTAGAAATATCTATTTTGAAAAAGCATGACAAAGAGCTAACTTTTCTAATTTTAAATTCTGAATGGTAAAGAATTTTATGCAATGAAATAGAGTATATTATGTTATTGCAAATATATCCTATTGCATATCTTACAATACATTTATAAATGACCAAAGCCCCAACATTTTATCAAAGTTTATAAATGTTATGAAACTGAAAAATTGATACAATTTAACAACTTAAATAATCAAGAAAATATAAGGAAATATTTTAGTTGACCAGAAGAAAGTCAGAAGTACATCTTTTTTAAAATTTTTAACATTGAATAATATAGTTCAAAATCATTTTATCCTTAAAACGTATTCCAAGATCACACAGTAAGTGAGGAATACTGTATAAGCTCCTCCTCTTTTTTAAAAAATCTTCAATAAAATATTAAATTTATTTACTTTTAAAAATATAGACAGAAAGCCCCTTGCTTATTAAGATACACGCAAAATGTTTTAAAGGTTGAAAAGGATGAAAATTGATGGAAATGAATTGTTTGTTAAATTTATATCAATAATATGAATTAGGCTAGTTAAATATAAAATATATTTATTTAAATTAATAATAATTTTCTTAAGTATAAAATTTCTTGTTTTTTTAAAAGAATATAAATTGTTTATTTC
>BMAV01000509.1:98975-113623 GCA_019973955.1 Trichonephila inaurata madagascariensis | reverse complement strand
AAATTTTATAAAAATGCGTTTTTTTATTAATATAAAGAATGCATTGACCCCCAATTTGCTGATTGTTCCGATAATATTCCAGATTATCGACTGGATGGTCAATATCAAGCCTCTCAGCACTTACAAGTCATCTTTCATAAAGGTTTCCAGGATGTCTCTCGATTTTCCTAAATAAGACTCTTATTTTAGGCTAAAGTTGTCCGAAAAATAACTGGTTTTTTTCTGGCTATAGTCTTTAGAATTTCTAGCACCTCTGCAGACAGTAGCTTATGTTGATTGTCCTATCTCAATTTGTTGAATTCCCACGCACGCACACACAATAGTAAGTACACAATTGATTTTGTTCTGACACTAAGCAATTTGCTCCCCGCATATATCCCCAACAGCATTAATTCAAAGTTCAAGCGCAAACATAAAACGCAGTTGCTTAAATAGTCACGGTATGACTAAAGCCAATTGAGACGCACAGTCACTATCAAATTCTGACATTTTAAAGGTGCTTTATTGCATTATGTATAAGAGGTGTGAAATACGTTCTTAGAGCTTCTTGGAAGCGGTTAAATCATCAAATTATCAGCATAGATTCTGTTTTTTTCTGAAGCATCCAGCTTTGTCACCATGTCTTTTGGCTTAGCAACTAAATTCATTGTCAAGTTTCTTACCAAGATTATCCGAGCATTTATTCAGCATTGAAGGGATATTCTCTCCTTGTATGTAAATCCTTTTTCAAGCGACAATACCTTTTTGTGAGGATTGAGAACACATTCCAAAAATTCCATAATACTTCTAACCTTCTTGAAAGACTACACATCACGGGCAGTATTCTTGTCAACAGAAATGATCTTGAAGGCTTTCACAATTCGGAGCTAGTCGCGTTTGATGTATACATCTCTTGACTTAGATGTCAATGATATAACTCTAAATCGTGATGATAGAATATGGTTCCTTTCGATGACGTTGCAGCTTTGGACAAAATCCTTAATGTTATTTCAGGTTGTAAAAACAAATATCATCTCCTTCGAAGCGATGTTTTGAAGAGGGTTTCATAATGAGTTTTCCTTCGGCCTCTCTCAATTTTGATTCTCTCTTGGCAAAACGATGGACAATTTCCTATAATGTCTGTGAAGATCACACACTCAAATGTATTCATGAGACGAGGTTAGTGTATCACATAGAGTCCAAAAGAGAAAATCACATGGTAAATACATATTTCAACCCAGTAACTTAAATGAAAATGAAATTCAATTTAATTTCTAGAAACATATATAAGCAGTCCACCCTTCCATCAGACTGAGGGCAAAGTAGAGTTGTGCAGGTTTTCTAGTTGCGTAATAAATTCCATAGTTCCTTGAATAAAACTGAGTGGAAATTTGTTCTGTAGTCGTAATGTAAAATAATAAGAGCTTCGTATCATGGTACACAATATACTCTTGTAAAACTTATCTCACAAAAGTAAATGTTACCTCTACTATTGAGTAAATACAATTAAAATATTAATGAACACCAAATGTTTCGTAGTGGAACATTTTTTAAAAAAAAAAGGAATATGTAAATATTCGAAATGATTCAAAATAAATAATCGCTTGAAATAAGAAACTCAGGTATATAATGGTAACTTAAAAATATAAAACCCTGAATTTCATGATTTTATCAACATAAGAATAAGAAAAATAGTCTCCTTACATTCATGTGAGGCCGTTGTATTTAATGGTGGAAATGTACTGACAGGTGAACCTGGAGCAAGAAATGAAATAACATTAGAAAAGAAATCTCGAGGTAGAGCAATTATACATTAAAATATTTATACAGTTACAAACATTAAAAATTTATTTTGTTATATAATAAATTAATAAAAAAATATCCATTCCATTATGAATTACTAGCTGGTATACCCGTTCTTCGCACGGGTGAATTGAAAAAGTAAACAATACAGATTGAAGGATAAAGAAGCTTTTAATGAGTTAATTTACTTGAATTGCAAATTAAACAAAGAAAAAGCTTTTTGTATATCTCAGCTAAACAAAAACAACAACAAAAAAAACTATATTTGTTAAACTTTAAGTCTGAAAGTCTAATAGCGGACAATAGAGATTTTTTGTTATTAATAACGCCCCGTAACTCTCTTGTGGGTCGATTTTTGAAAACACCTTCCTAAGCTGATTTCTGCTCAGCAAGAGTAACATATTGTTACAAATTTTGTGTAGTGAATGCATAACATAGTGTAAATAATTTTATATCTGGATGTATAATACGTTAATATTACTTTCTGTTGTATTTATTTTATGTTAAAATTGTAATATTTGCAAGCAACGCCGTTCCTTACATTATAATGGCGATTCAATGGAAACATAGTGAAATATTGGTGATAGAGCCAAACTGTCACCATTTTGACGACAACGTTGGCAACTTGGCGATTGATTGAATGGTGTAAAAGTTGATATGCTTTAGCACCACATGGTTGGGAGCGGCAACAAAGAGAATAGCACAACAACCTTCTCCACAAAAATACATATGTTGCACGAAAATGATGAAGTTAGGTATCTCATCAAATCCCTAAGGAAGATGGTCTCTTGACGGTAGATGTTGAAACAATGTCTCTTCAAGGTCATTTCCCCTGATAAAAGTAAGGGATTTGAACGAATCCCTGATCTGTTTCAGTGAAATGGTGAAATAATATTGTCAAGAGTTTAAAAGTGTTTATTTAACAAATATGGTGCATTATTAAACGCAGAAGTTAGTAATACAACAATAGTCAGTAAAATACAAATTATTTATTCGAAACTAATTAAAAAATAATTAGAAAATTAGGCTGGTAATCAATCTCTATGTTAATCCTATGGCGCCATTTTTTTTAAAGATATGGGGTTAATATTTAGGGGATCGATAATACTACCTGTATGGTTAGGAAGTACAAGGACTCGACCCTCTAGGTGTCTCCCTCCCCCGTATAGCATTTTGCCAATGCAAATCCTGACTAGTTCATTTCATCATTTTACTGAAACAGTTCAGGGGTTTGATAAAAGCACTTAATTTCATCAGGGAAATGACCTTGAAGAAACGTTATTTTAGCATCTCCCGTCAATTTATTATCTTCCTTAGGGATTCGATAAAATTCCTAATTTCTCCATTTCCCTGCGATACATGTACATGACAATTTTCATAGTGTTCGGTTGAACGGTGTTGGAGTGAAGCGAATTTATGCATACAAACATCCATTTTTAGATTGTATTACTTACAGTGTGTAACAATTATTGAGCTACAAATATGAAAAATAAACCTTGATAATTTTTTAGCCATTGGCGAGATTCAGTTAAAACTTGGTGGTTGAATGCAAGATATGTTGGGATTTTTCTTAGCATGCACTTTCTAATTATAGCTAATCTTTTACTGTGAATGCTGAAATACAACGTTTCTGAGTATACACTGCTCTTCTAGGCCTACTATTCAAGCCGTGACTATACGATTATTATTAAAAAGGAAATTTGCGTCCTAGTACAGGCTGAAGATAATCAGTCCAAGAATCCTAACAATAAAAAATGTGATTGAAAAGACAGAAGTACTGATGGAGATTATGACAACAGTGTTGGCAATGCTGGTCATCAAGCAAGAGTAAAAACACCTGAAAATATCGATAAAATACAAACTGAGAGTTTCAAAATAGTAAGACGACATTAATTCGGTTTGTTTCGGAACAAATAGAAATAAACCAGGAGACTTAAGGACAAATTGTTTTTCTAAACCTCTTTTCTTACAAAATTCAATCTAGTTTGTCATTGTGCCACATTACCATTGAACAGAGCGTATGTTTAGCCAACACTATTTTGACCGCTCACGCGTCCTTTCTCTAACATAACCTCTGTGTTCTTTGACGGCCACGATTAATGGCAAATCTTTTCCAACCCAAATCCAAGAAGTGAAACGAAGGATAGATGCAAATAAGATAACCTTTAAAAGGACAGAAGTTTTAGTAAGCGGGATGGCAATTTAGAGAAAGTTCAGTTCAGAAAAGGTAGAAGCGTAAATTGACGGCCTACCCAAGAATCACGGAAATCTCGCCATTAATTCAAGGTACATACCATTGTACTCGAGCCTAGATGAATATCTGAAGTGGATTGGACCGTTGCTTAGAATTCAAGGTAGGAAGATTATATTCTGAATGCGAATATATTATTAGGATTGAGAGTAGGCGGATATAATATAATTATATAGATAAGTGATCCAATTGCGTGATCTGTGTTAACTACGGCTATGTGTTTTGGTTTATTCTCACTTAATATAAGTTTTTGTTAGATATATATGTAATTTAAGTTAAACTCTTGATAAAAGTCATATTAAGAATTCTAAAATGTCTCATCATTTCGAGAATCCCACACCTCTAACTTACGCTGAAATCCCACGATATAGTCGGCAAAGATCGAGCATATCACACTATTGCTGATGCAATTGACAAAGAAGAATCCTATGTGAATATGGTTTGGTTTAGTCACGAAGCCTACTGTCATTTGGATAGGTACGTCATAAGAAGAACTGCCGCATTTAGGGGACTGAAAATCTCAATTATGTAATCGAGAAGTCTGTACACCCCACTGTTTGATGCACAATGTCAAATCGTGGAGTAATTGGTGCGACACCCATTGAAAGCAAGGTGACTGCTGAATGATATGCAAATAATTTAAAAAAGGTTTTCGCCCCCATCATTCAAAGTGACCCAGATTTTCAAAAGACGTGGTTCATGCAGTACAACACCATAGAACTTAAATAGTGTTTGAATTATTGGAAGCGCACTCTGGCTTTAGGGCACCCAGAGGCTCCTAGAATAGGAATGATTTTTCCACCATATTTTCTTGATTTCAATCTTTGTGAGTCAATATTAAAGACAAATTTTAAGCGAATAATTCCAAAATTATTACTGAATTCAGAACTGCCATTTTGGAAATCATCGAGAGCATCGATGTCTCGACGGTACAACGAATTTTGTTACTCGTCTATTCTATCTCACAGACAATGATGTCAACCATATTGAACATGTCATAAGCTAAATACAAATATCAGTAGCTGTTTTTTGAAATCTGTTGTTTTTGAAAATTTTATTTCTTATTTCATGTAACTCAGTAATTGCTCCCCTGCACTAATTTCCAATTTAATTAGATTTAAAATTAGGTCAACATAATTTTGTCATGATTCGAAAATATACAACCAATATGGAAACGCGACGTAAACAAAAGTTCAGTCTAAATTCGAGAGCTGGAAGAAGAGTGTTAAAAAAAGGATTATTTGTTACAAATTTTGTCCTTTAATGAAATCTTTTGAACACAATTTCAAGAGTTTTATCTAAAAAAAGATAATCTATTTTACGAATGATGCTTTTTAAAGTATCTATATTTATTTCTTTTCTGTTTTATCTGTTTACTAATATCATCCATCCTAATCTGAATTTATGATATTTTTCTTTACAACTAACCTGTGTCCTGTAACTTCCCTGTTTGGAACAAATAGATCAAAAGGGAAGGAGAAGAAAATATTTTGCAATTTTTAAAATTGTTTAACATATTTCTAAGAAAGTTTTATTGATTAAAAACTGGAATTAAGGGATCTTTTGGGTTAAAGGCTAAGAACATGACATCTTATTAAGTAAAAAATTTTTTAAAATGGCCCAACAATAAAATGACGCTAAAATTCTAACCATGTTTCATAGTCCATATTGCACGGAGATCTGAAAATATTATCAACTAAATATTTACTAGAATATTTTTTTAAAATTTGTTCTCTGTTTATTTTAAGGGAAAAGAAGTACTTCTTATAGGCAACATGTTAAAAATATTTTTTGTTTTGAAGCTACGAAGAGATTTTGAATAATAAAACTCAGTGGCAAACAATTCTTATACTACCGTACACATTCGGCAGGACATTGGTATTAAAAACTGAAAGAGTTCAGATTATGACAATTTTCTGTGACTTAATACACACAGCACGTATATCAGAACACAGAATCGTATTCTGTGTCTTAATATAAAGGGCAATGAATTCTCCTGTTATGGTGATTATAGATGAAATGAAAGCAAAGGCATAAAAATACGATATTTAGAATAATGTTGGGCACTGTTAGTCAGCAGACGCAATCCTGTATCCATTTCAGATTCAACCAATTCGCTCGTAAAAATTGAATTATGGGATTTTAGAACATCTTAGAGGTATTATCGACTTAAATAGTCTAAGGTATTTCGGATGGAGAAGTACAACGCTTTTGTTCATCCTAAATTGGCCTTTTGCTGCAGATCGTGTTAAACGTTCTACCTCCATGATTTTTATACGTCCTCTAGTAAATTCCCCATCTTTAGTGTTGTCAATAAATATATGTGACCAGTCTCCTTTCCTGAGTCCTTTTGAAAACGATGTCAAAATAAACATCTGATGAATTCACAACCTTTCATATACACTCATGACCAAAATTAAGGTCACAAACATAAAATCTGTAAAAACTGACGAACTATCTACTGTGTTGCCACGATGTTTAGCACAGAGACATTTACAACGTCAGAAAGAATATAACAACACAACAATAAGAAAAGATTTTAATTGTGAATTAAGACACAAGTCATATTCAAAAGTATGAACTCATGACTCTCAGAAATGTAACATTTGCTTTGGGAAAAGTTTATCTAATATGGTGTGTGATTACTGTGAACTGCTATATAAGCCTCACAACGAGCTATCATACTGTTTATGAAGGTATCAATAAGTATTTGTGTCAACATAGACCATTTTTCCGAAAGCGAAACTTTTAATTAATGGAGTCCTGGAAGGGAAGCTGTGCCAAAAAAATTACCTTTCTAGACCTTCCCAAACATATTCAATAGAATTGTGATCCGAAGACCCTGAGGGTCAATCTGTGATACCCCGTGGCCTGGGGGTATCATCTCCTCATCCACGCGACCTAGATTTGTAAGAATAAATGAATGATCACTCAAATTCTCCATAATAAATCAAATTTATTATTATCTAAATATATATTGATCAACGCAACACAAGTCTTACTAGAGGGAATGATCAGGAGTGATACTACGTAATTATCAATTCTAAGTAAATAGCGGCTGAAATCCTAATAACTATCTTTATGAAAAGTTATCCTAAGAATCCTTATCCGCTTTAGATTCCTTAACACACTAAAGTCCATTCTGTAATTACTCTTCTATAATTAATCTCTTACCAATGTCTCACGCGGCGATCAGAATCTTGGCTTTCTGTCTCTTCCTGTATTCTATTCTTCTACTATTGTTCTTCCATTCTATTACTATCCGATTTCTATTCTACTATCCGGCTTCTATCCCACTCCTATTCAACTAACTCGCGAATGCTAAAGCTCCCTTATGTATCTATTCACTAATTTGCATATCGCGGTTTCTTCTTGAGAGGGTTGAATTGAAATAATGCCATTCTGGCCCCAAAGATTCCCCAAGAGGATTAGTGAGAAGGCGCGATAAAGCGCTGTCACAAATCTATACGGCGAATATCCGCTCCTACACAAAATTCATATACAATGTGAGTTCTGTGTTGCCGTTCATTATCGTCCATAAAAATGTGGTCCGGACCCATAGCACCCAGAAGAAAATCACATAGGTTTCCAGGATCTCATTCCTATAACGCTGTAAGTTGACAGTACCTGCATCAAAAACACACAGTGGTGTACGACTGCACAACACTATGCCACCACACACAAGGATTCCTTTGCCACCAAATGTGTCAACTTTTGTTTCAAAGGAGGCGTGAAAGTGAGCTCCCTTTTCTCTTCTGGTGAAGATTAGAGGAGAATCACTCTGTCTGGTGAATTTTGACACATCACTGAAAAATAGACTCATCCATTTTTGTAGAGTCCACAATTGATGTTCTCAGCTCCACAGTATCTGGTTTTCCTGCTGGATGAAGTCAAAAGGACGCACCAGACTGGAAAACGGACATAAACGCCAGTCTCTCCAAGACTGCTGTAGTCTGTTGCACAGAAATTCTTGTTCCAGGCAAAGGCGAAAGGTCACGAGCAAGCTGAGCAGCCATTGTTCGCTTAATGCCATGTAGCGATCCTGTGCAGATATCGGTGCTCTGGGGTGAACTGGGATGACATTCCTGATGGCAGTACCACTTGTTTGGAACTGATTTAATAACAGAGAGGCCACTTTCGGGCCACTTGTGACCATCGAGTCCCCTTCGTTTGAGATTGGCCAGCTTTAAACCTATCAAAGGCTCTCCATCCCAAGGAATCGTCTAAAAAATTATGAGAAGTCATTCTCACTGAAAATAGATTAACTTATTTGTTTTAGTGCCATATTCACAAAACTGGAGGTAAAATTCCGGTATGCTTGAACGGTCTCAATCCAGCAGTGTGTGTTGTTCTGCAAACATTAACGCTAAACAACATCTTTTCCTAAACTGAAGGTTCATATTCTAACTACACGTTCTTCAAAATATATAAAACACAAATTCTATTTGTTTTACTCGAGACATTTTAAATTTACAACGAAAAACATGTCTGTAACCTTAATTTTGGGCATGAGTATATATACATATATATATATATATATATATATATATAATATATGCTGTGGTTTTATTTTAATACGTTGATTTAATATTATTCTCAGCTATTAAATGCAGTCAAATTTATTTTGCTCTTACAATTACGGAAAATTGAATTTAAGCATTAAACAACATACTTTTTTTTAATTTTGCATTTTACTTATCTCTTATTTGAATATAGTATAAAGCATGAATTATTTACGAAGTTGTTAGCAACAAAATATGAAGAATTAATTTTATAAATAAGGTTAATAATGGTTGATTTTTAGCAATTTTTAATATTATTTTTATAACAATAAATAATTTTTATATAATGAATCCCTAATCGGTGTAAAATATTTTTTGGTAACTTGTCTTTTGCTTATGCAAATAGATTCGCTGGTTTTCCCACACGTAAGCATGCAACATATATGTGCTCATGCGATAAGCATGAATTTTTTAAGTCCAAGCCCCAAATTCACAATATTTGGCTTTGACATTAATGTATGGTTATCGCGAAAGCCTCAATTGAAATTGAAGATTTTTGAATGGTTGCAGATTTAACCTATCAGTGGAATCGGGCCAAAGGACGATTTCTTTTTAAATTTTAAAAATGCCTAAACTTTAAATACGGGCCCCCCCTTTTTCAATCACAATTTTTATCGCGCCCCTTATACATTAATAATTTTGAATGCAATAATAATGCACTTTGATTCTAAAGTACAATAAGTGATTTTTTTAATTTTATGCCATACAAATTAATAACATAAAATTTAAATTTTGTATACGTTACTTTTGCAAAAAAAAAAAAAGTAATACGATAATTATTATTTATTTTTTTCCCTTTTCTAATTTTTTTTAAATTTAACATATTGCAAAAAGCGATGGCTGCTTAGAAACAAAATATAGATATCAGCTAAATATAGAAAAGAACTCAGAGAGTCAATTTCAATCATAAGATTTCTTATAAAACAGGAAGAAAGCCCCAAATTTTTAATTTAGTATTAATTAATTTGTTATAAAATCTCTGTGCACACACACATACTGATACTGATACATTAAAAAATATACCGGCTGAAATGCCCGCTCTTTTTCACGGGGCATTTTATAAGAAAAAAAAACATTATTGATATAATAGCTGAATTGTAAAGGTAAAGTCAATGCGCGGCAATGTTTACAAAAAAAGTAAAAAAAGATTTTTTAAAATGATTGTCAAATTAATTTGTTTTAAGTGAATTGTAATTTTCAGCCCCCCAGAAGCAGCATTTATAATTGACGTTAAATGAACAATCTATAAAATTCCATAAAGGGAAAATTGATTTTTTTTTAATATTTAAAGCGAAAAGACTTTTCCCGGGGGCAGGCACGCACTCGCGGTCGAGCGGGGTTATTAGTCACCCCCCAAACCCAAATTTATAAATTTTTTTTTGTACACGTCAATTCGTGATTCCCGTGAATAATTTAATTAAGAAAGTAAACTTACCTACTTTCGGACTTTTCAATTTTCTTTTGGGAACAAATAAACAGTTTTTCCAGAATTAACTATTTCGTGATCTTGTGTCCCCCGGGAATTCCCGGGAAAAAATGTATTCATTATGCATGTTTCTGCTAAAAGCGTTTTTTTGTTATGCTTTATACGTTTGAGAATACTCATGAAAATAAATCTTGGCCAAATCCTTTAAAGTGCCCCCCGTGGTTTTCCAAATATCTGAAACTCTTTTTTCGAAAAAAGGCAACGAAAAACATTACTTACAACATCATTGAATGAGAAGCAAACACATATAAGAGAGGGGTCATAATTAACTGTACCAATAACTTAGAAGGTCAAGCAGATTATCATCAGAAACAGATTACAGCTATAATGTGCAGTATTTCAAAAAAATAATCACAGTGATGAACTCCTTATGTTCCTAAATTTTTTCGACTTGGGTCTGGGATTTGCTTTTTCTCTGAAAGAGTGCATGTTAGTTTTAAAAAGGAAAACTTAATAAACAATCTCTCTCATCATGGGATTATAGCAAATCAAAATAAAAGATTTTTATTTGGTTATAGATCAAAAGATAGCTTACTAGGTATTGAAGTTTTATTTTTGAGAGAGAGATGACTCTAATATCACCTATAAATTATATCAGAGTAAAGTGCATTTTTATTATGTCTGAAAGTATTTTGTTTTAATTCATT
The DNA here is from genome assembly GCA_019973955.1 of Trichonephila inaurata madagascariensis. Lineage (NCBI taxonomy): Eukaryota > Metazoa > Arthropoda > Arachnida > Araneae > Nephilidae > Trichonephila > Trichonephila inaurata. Next base: position 102,895 of record BMAV01000509.1, on the reverse strand, counting down.
CCAGAGTAAATTAATTATTTTTTAAATCTTTTATTTTCGATATGCTCGCGCCCCCTCGTAAGGTTATCGCTCCCCCCAGGTGGGCGCGCCCCACAGTTTGAGAAACACTGCTTTACAACCAAAATGCTTGCTTCAAGAAGATTCCCGATAATTCTCTTAATGACGAAACGTATACCGTTACATAATCTAGGTGTACTTAAGTTACCCAACGGAACACCCAGTGAACCAATCTTCGACCGAAAATTGTGAGGTGGTATTTCTAATATATCCAGGGAATTAAAAAGTATTACAGTTTTGTTTTCATCAACAATAATTTCGATTGATTTAAAAGGCATTGATCACCTGGCAACACCTCTGTATCTGGAAGTTTATTTCATCAACTTAAACACTTTTTTTCTACCCAAGTAACATGATTACGCAGAGCCAGTCATTACCTAGATAATTATACAGTATATCCGGGAAGATACTCTGAATCAGTTTTTTTGTCTGAACAACAGTACAGAAATTTCCTGGCAATTTGATACATTGTGTATTTTGATTTAGATCTACTTCACTGTTTCCAATGTCCAGCAGTTGGTTTGAAAATATTTGCGCCGATTGATTATCTTGCATTGAACTCACGCGTTATGGTCAATCGAAGCGTTTCAAACGTTTCGCCATAAAAACGATTATTTTAAACTTACGTTAATCTCGTGAGTAGAGCGAGGAATGACTTGCAATGTCTGTTGAATATCATCAGACAGTAATAGGACAGCACCCCACCAAATATTTTCTCATTGCCGTTTAAATCTTACAAAAGTTATATAAAGCTTCTCGTGTAAGCGTTTATTGTCCATAGTGCAATCTCCATTATTGCAGATTATGATTGAACTCCTTTGCAATACCATAGCCATTCCGCTTATTTTTTAATATTACACATTGCGTCAGGTTTCTGGCGAATACTAATGGCAGCTGGAATACTGAATGGGCATTTTGTCCACCATTTAACAAAGTAACAGCAATGCCTGAAGATGCACTGCCAATACAATTTTTTGTTGGTCATATTTTCGCAAGGCTGCACCTGAAAGTTTAGTAGCTAGAGGGAACCAAAAATATGACTTCATTCCGGCAATATCCAGAAAAAAATTTAGGGAGTTTGAAATTGAATCCAGATTCCCGTTCCCATCCCAAGCTGCACCTAGTGGCCCTTTTTGGCGCCCCTAAGTGTGCTTCTTCTCCGCCCCCTGAAGGGGACGGACCGTACTATCATCTGGCCTTGTCTTCGGCAAAGTTACTGGAGTTTCTAAAATCTGATTTCAGGTTCTAGTTCCCAACACAGCGCACTTTGCACACCCAAGAATTTTAAGGTAAGCACCTGCCACAGTGCGCGCTTAGTACACTGTCGTCTGGCATTATTTAACACGTAATTCTCAATGGGATTAAATACTCGGATCGGCCGTCTCAAAATACATATCAGGGACCCACTTTTGCCACTGCCCGTAAAGTTAGACTGACACCACTGTCCGCGCATATTACGGTCTTCCGCTATTCGATAAAGTTGCCGGAACACCTAAAATCATCCGATTTCAGATTCTTCTTCTCCACCTGAAAACACACGGGACTGAATTTCGATGCCCTAGCACTCATAAATTCAGCTGTTAGAGGGAATGAAAATTGTAAGTGGACCTCGAACGAAGCCATTCCACCTAATTTCGGCAATATCTTACAAATTTATGAGAGTTTCTGAAACCTGATTTCAGATTCTCGTTTCCTAACCTTAGACGCAACCGGGGATCACTTGGCCCCCCTGAGCCTGCAACCAGTCGTTGAACATGAGCATTTATTCGGCAAAGTTACGTGAATTTTTTAATATTCCATTTTGTATTCTTGTTCACCATCCCAAAAATGATTAGAAAAGTACATTTGCCACTTCACATTCCCTTTGAGGAAAGTTCCTGGTCACGATCCGCGTTATAGACAGTCGTCTAAAATTATCCGGCAAAATTGCAACAATTACTCATATTGGATATCAGATTCAAATTTTCCGGTTTCAAAATACGCCAGGGATTAAGTTTTTGAGCTCTAGGGCTTTTGCTGTAAGCCCCCGTTAGGGTATTACTAAAATATTCTCGTCCGGACATTATTTGGCAAAACTGTGAGGATTTCTGTTATCGAATATCAGATTAAGATTACCCGTCGCGCAAAATACGCCAAGGATCACGTTTTCGCGCCCAAGGCTTTTACGTTAAGCCTTATGTTTGTTCAAAACGGTCGTCTGGCACTATCCGGCAAAGTTGCGACAATTCTTATATCGGATATCAGATTCAGATTGCTCGTTTCCAAATACGCCAGGGACCAAGTTTTCATGATCCATGGATTTTAAGGAAAGGCCCTACCATCAAGTGCCTAAAATATGGTCATCCGGCTTTGTCCGGCAAAGTTACGGGTATTTTGGGGATTCAATTCGAAATTCGGATTCCACGCCCCTAAATACACCAATCACTGTCTATTCAAACACTTTGCTCCACAAAATCCGCTTCCGCAGACGCACACGCATTCCGACATTTTGCGAATTTTCCCGTTACCGGGATTCTACGCCTTTCGGGCAGTAAAAAATAATGACGTCAGAAAAATTGAGATAAAAATTATCCTATATTTTAAGCTGGACAAAATGGCACACAATGTGCAAAATTATGCCAAAATCGGTTGAGTAGTTTTGGAGTCCATCGCGCGCGGAAAAACACTGTGACACGTAATTTTTATATATAAAGATTTATATACATAACGAAATACCAATTTTAGGATAATATAATCTTTTTTTTTCAATTCCTAATATTAACTCACACTTTCTATATATTTATTTGTTTTTTTCTTTATTTATCTTGGTGGAATTTTCAATCGTTAATAAAGCACATTTTAAAGCACTGAATTGAGCTGAAATTTAATATACATGACTATTTTGGATGGCAATACAGTAATTTAATTATAATTAATAAAAATTAATTGATTAAAACTAATTATTCAAAGAATTACAAATACAGCCACAACTTAGGCAACTTAGCGACTTGTGTCAAAACTTGAAAAAGTTTTTTTTCTCGTGTTTTAAAGCATTCAGGTGAACTGAAATTTTATATACATAATTGTTTTGGATGATAATATGATACTTTAATGATAATTAATAAAAATTAATGACCACTTAATGTTGTGATTCTGTCCTATGTATATACATATTTATATTAATTGTAACTTTTTAATAAAAAGCAGCTAAAATAAAAAATTTCTTTGTTCATCTAAGTAGGAATTGACTTGAAATTTTTTTTTATTTTACTTGTTTTTACTTGAAAGTATATCTGTAGCAAATAAGATAATCTAAGAAATCGTGGAAGTACGGTTAATAGTAGTTGGTGAAACAACCGAAGTATTGAAAAAATATATGGAGAAAAAATATATAAAGGTTTTTATATGCGCATTTTGTTTATAGTGAAACACATAAGAGAAAAAAAAATTAAATATCTTTTTCTCAAGTAAATTAAAATATCCATCATCTTACTTGAAGTCAAAGTTTTAGTTCCTCCAGTGTTTCTAGTAGTGGTGACAGTGCTGCTGGTAATCGGCAAGGAATAAGTGCTGCTAGCAGTCGGTTTGGAATCAGTGTTACTACTAATACTCGGTGTGGAATCAGTGCTGCTAGTAGACGAAGAGGAATCAGTGATGCTCCTAGTAATCAGTGTGGAATCAGTTCTGCTAGTAGTCGGTAGGGAATCAGTACTGCTAGTAGTCGGTGGGGAATCAGTACTGCTAGTAATCGGTGTGGTATCAGTGCTGCTAGTAGACGATGTAGTATCTGTAGTGCTAGTAGTCGGTGTGGAATAAGTGCTGCCAGTAGACGATAAAGAATCAGTGCTGCTAGTAGACGATGTGGAATCAGTGCTGCTAGTAGA
>BMAV01000509.1:86211-97447 GCA_019973955.1 Trichonephila inaurata madagascariensis | reverse complement strand
ATCAGTGCTGCTGCTAGTAATTGACGTGGAATCAGTGCTGCTAGCAGTTGATGTGGAATCAGTGCTGTTAACGTTTAACGTAGGATCAATGCTGCTGATCAAATCTAAAATATGAAAGAAAAATTATTGGAGAAGTATAATGGGAGCCTTTTTAAATGTGCACTTTATTCCTTGTAAAACACACCCACCCACGCACACCCACTATATATATATACTATACATTGCCCTCCAAAGTTTGAGATACTATCTGTTTAACGAATAAAATTTGAAAATGAATGGATTTCGGAAGGAATATGTACTTAACAGTTTCTTATTGAATGTGACACATAAATCTGCACAAGTTTAACACAAACACAAGTTTCTATAATTAAAAAAGGCACCTTTGGACGAAATGCTCATTATTGGAATAGTATGTACATCGCAGGTTTGCAAAAAAATGTAATGGAAACATTAGGAAAATGGTGTCCACTCCTAACGGCAATGCATTTGTGGCATTGGCAATATCAAGCTAATAGTTAAGTTATTGGATACCGAAAGGGAAAGCGAGGATCAAATATGGAGCAACCTTTGTTTAAGTTCATGTAAGGACCTTGGAGTTGGACTTAAAACTAAAATATAAATACCAAGGTCTTCTCAATAGCTCCAAATAGGCTCTATTAGAATCAGGTCTGTAGATTGAGCTGCCTGTTCCATTGGTTCCAAACTATAATCCTGAAGATAGTACTCAAAAACTACACCTCGGTGATTTGCCCCATTATCATCCCCTTGAATGAATTAATTGCCAATAGTGTATAGTTGAAAATATCAATGAATGATTTCACCCCGAATTTTCACTCCAGTCAGAATTCTTCCATGGATTACATACTAATCAGTGGGACCCCTGAGAGAGATATTCTGCCCAAAAATGATTCTACATCATCTGTAATTGTGTCCTTCAACATTGTTGGATTAGTTGTATTTGGTGCGTTGTTTCCTCCAGTTCAGCAGACATCTTGAATCGCTCTTCAGTGTAAACTGAATTCCTCTGAGAAAAGTAAAGTTCACTTCTGTCTGACGCAGGAAACGTGTTCCTTTGTCCAATATAAAGGAGCACATCTCTGTCCATGGCTTGGAGGACTATTCTTTTGCATAGAAACACATTGTGAAGGTGTTTTTGAACCATTTTGCATAGATTTTTGTTCTTGATGCGACAATATGATCTCTATCGAGCTAAGGAATCGGGGTGTGCTTCTTCTTATTCATCCTCAAAGAGCTAGAAAACATTCTCCCGCAGGCGTGCTAACTCGTGATAGACATGGAGCACATGTCTATTAGACACATAATCTTTAAGTAAGTGGGATCGAATTTGAAAGACTCTAGCAGCATCAGCTTGGGACAAGTCTTTCCATCTCAATGCCTGCTATCTAAATGAATCGAGAAAAAAATTTCTTCAAGACATTTCTAGATTTTCCTAGATATTGTCAACGAAATTATCAGTAACTATTGATGACCAAACCCATACACACATAACGTACACACCAAGCTGCGTAAGTTGCATTTTGTATATTTTCTCTAATTTTTAAGTAAATGCTCGTTTCCTTAAAATGAAAGATATGCGTTGTACCTTTCTTTTGGAGGTCAATGTATATACATTACTAGCCAGTATACCCGTTCTTCGCACGGGGTGAATTGAAAAATTGAACAATACAGATTGAAGGATAAAGAAGCTTTTAATGATTTAATTTTACGTGAATTGCAAATTAAACAAAGAAAAGCTTTTTGTATATCTCAGCTAAACAAAAACAACAAAAACAAAAAAAAACTATATTTGTAAAATTTTAAGTCTGAAAGTCTAATATCTGACAATAGAGGTTTTTGTGTTATTTATAACACCCCGTAACACTCTTGTGGGGCGATTTTTGAAAACACCTTTCCCAAGCTGATTTTGCTCAGCAAGAGTAACATATTGTTACAAATTTTGTGTAATGAACGCTTAAAATAGTGTAAATAATTTATATCTGGAAGTGCAATACGTTAATATTACTTTCTGTTGTATTTATTTTTTGTTAAAATTGTAATCTGCCCCACGCCCCGCCTGTTCAAGCCTTCGCAGTTTGGCTTGGTGAAACGTTTCGTGAAGTCTAGCCACTTTCATAGCTCGAGCTTTATTAGAGCTTTGGGAAAGATTAGACTTACGCTTTCGCAGCATAATTCTTAGTAGGTACTTTTCTACACTTCCAAAAAATACAGTACGGTAGTTATTATTATTTTTATACTTAAAAAATGCAATACCTGTTTATTCAATTAAAATAATAGCGTACTAATTAATTACTATTACTACTTTGGACAAATTATGCAAATTTGTCCAAATGATACAGTGTGGAAGACAAAGTTTATCTGCTTTAAATTCCAGAAGCGATAAAAGTATTTATTTTGATATAAGGATAAATTTGTTACTACCAAATGTGCATAGTATAATCATAAAAAAACATGCATAGAAATAAATTATGAATTTTTATTGATTCATAGTTCACTATTTTGGCAATAATGGCTTACACATGAAAAAAATCAATAGTAGCAATTCAAATAAAGAGAGACTTGCCACAACCTCTCCCTTCGAAATCTAGTTTTATTCTGAAATAAAAAAAATACTGATTACACTGATCAAAGCAATAAATTAGAAGCAAGCGCCCACAAAACAAAAAGGAAAAGTTTTTGCTTCAAACGCAAAAGATAGATATATGCTGTCGCGGGCTTTTTTACAGATGCCAGAATTTTTTCCTACTTACTTGACAATTATCGTTATATTTTGGACACTTTATTGCGACTTCCACTAATTGTCCTCTTGGAATTTCTTTGGGGCCAGAATGGCAATTCTTTCCAATCAACTCAAGAAGAGAACGTGTTTATGCAAATTAGGAATTATACATATTGGAATGTTAGCATTCGCGATGATCGCTAAGGGGTGAAGTAATGCTAGAAGTGATCGCTAAGTGAAGCTCTGAGCGCTAAGTAAACTAAGTGAAGTGAGATAAGGTCCTAGAAGAAAAGTCTTAATACGGTGCGTCGTCTAGTAGCGCCAGTCTAGTTGAATTACAAGTGGATCCGAGACAAGAGGAACATTGCCTTAGCCAGAGCAAGTCAGATTAAAAGTTAGCTTGAAGATTCATGGACCATGGCTATGTGTGCAAGGAATGAGCGGTAAGCTTATTCAATTAAACTTTAAGGATAGAGTGGTTACTATTAGGATAGGAATTAATCTATAAAGATAGATTCAGTGTTAATCGCGCTATTTATCAGTAACACGCGTTGCGTCTACTCACTCTTGATCCTCCTCCTCTTAGACTAGTTTGTTGTTGTATTGTATATAAACTAAGATCATAATAAACTGATTTTAGTATGGCAGAATTTAGTGGTTCTTCTTTCCATACCTCAGACATAGGTCATGTGAATAGTGGAGAAAGGGTATCCCCAACGGAGGGGATACCACAACTTCACACAATATCCTTATAAATTATAGCCTATGTGTTGTTCCGATGTATAAGCTATATTATTGTAAAGTTCCATTAAAATCCATTCAGTTGTTTTTGCGTGAAAGAGTAACAAACATACATCTATTCAAACTTTCGCGTTTATAACATTAGTAAAGATTATTGATACATCTAAGTCCTAGCATTAAGAATTCCATTGTACTGAAAAATATATTTATACCTGTAACTCTCCCCTCTTGATATAAAAAGAAGAAAACTTCTCTAATATTTTCTAATAATCCCTAAAATTGAAGTAAAATAACTTTTTTGCGCTCTCATAACTCAATAACCAAGTGGATTTCCGCAAAACCAATTTTCAATGGATCTTGCGTGACGAATTTCAAGCCTAAATCTAGTAAAAAACGGAATTTTTACTATCAATACTTCCTGTAAACAAGCTGAGAGTCGAGCTCCAAAAGAACCGTACTTAGCGGATTTCATTTCAACAAAAGAAACGTGCAAACCCCACTTCATTATTATAGTCCTAGTAGTTCGAAGAGTGGAATTTTTTTGTCAATTCGCCCCAGTAACGCACACTCCTTCCAGGAGTCAATTTCCGTAAAATTAATTTTTATTGGATAGCTATTCAACAAAAGAAACATGTTTAACAAATTTAAAGTATGTGGGCCAACAATTCCAAAACCGGAATTTTTCTCTAGAACTCCCCTTGACCCCTCACAAGCCTCCTTGGGACCTGATTTTCGCAAAACTCTTTGTTAAAAGAACTCTATCTGAAGAATGGAACCAATTTTCAAGCAGGCAGGACTAATATTTTAAAAATGAAAATATTTATCTATTACACCCCTTAATCCCCAGAAATGCCCCTTGAGGGAAGGCGATTTTCGTGAAACCTATTTTGTAGCGCTTTTCTACTCTATGAAAGGAATCTGCTTACCAAATTTCAAGGTCGTACGACTAATATTTTAAAAGTGGAAAAATTTATCTATAACGCCTCTTAATTCTCCGCAACACCAGTCGGGGTTAAATTTCATAAAACCCATTTTGTAGCTGATGTCTCCTCAATGAAAAGCATCTGATTACCAAATTTTAAGACTGTACGTCTAATAATTTAAAAATAGAAATAATCTCTGAGAAGCATGAGGAGAGTCCGAGACACAGTTAGGGTTTATTAGCACCCTCCATGTTTTATTTTTGGCAGCACTGGTAACGGCATCTCGAAAGTGTTTCTTAAGAATCCAATTGATTTCAAGTTTTGCTGAGGGAATAGTCAGATCTCTAGTAGATCTTTGGAGAATATCCCTGCCTCTTTTTGCTAAAAGGTCCATCATTTCATTTTCCCAAAGGTCACAATGGGAAGGCAGCCACTGAAAGACAACCTTTGTTGAAATTCTGTTTAGCAGCTCCCTGCAATCTTAGACTCGGTAACTTTTGTCTTGATTACTTGCCAAGGCCTTAATGGCAAAACTTGAATCAGTTAAAATTACAGCCTTATCAGGAGAGGAGAGACGGGCAAAAAGCTGATGAATGACCTCGTTTTTACCGTCATAACGTGTTGTATGAGAGTAAGGTTGTTGTATGAGTATAAGAGTAGAAGGAAAAAAGATAAAAAAAAACTCCAGCACCAGCGCCCTGGGTGAAATCCAAAAGTGAACCATCTGTGTAGATATGAAGAGAGAGAGAGAGATAGCACTCATCAGGGGAATAGGGAGATTAATGGTTTCCCCAAGGCGATGGGACGAAGGACAGTTGGATAAATGTCCTTTTTCCTCACGCTCAAAGTCAAATTTAATCTGATATCCGGAGCCATAAATTCCAGTGTATTTTTGTTAGATAATAGTTCATAGTCTTCATCATTAATAGAGAGCATTATATTGGGCGATCTCCCGGACGCACTGAAGGAAACCCTTCTGAGTCTTTAGAAGGGTTTCCTTCAAATAAATACATAACTGTCCCTATTCTATCTGTATTTTACGAGTATCATTTCATAATAATATCCATTGTTCATTTCTGCCACTTTTTGTAAAGTTTTTTCACTTTCTAGCCACTTCCTTTTGGCGTTGCATTCTCTCTCGCTCTATACTTATATTAAATAAAAAGTGACACAAAAGAAGGAGTTACCCAAATGGGATGAGTTTGGGTTTCCACATACTAGCACCTTATAATAGATATAACGATCAACTTTTAACGGCTAGTGTCTGGTTAGCTGGAGGTTTAAGTCATTGAAACAGATATTCCAAACATAGATATATATACGTATATGAGAGAAAAATGGTTCATCCACTTATGACGAAATCTCTGAAACTATTAGATCTGTAGACTTGAAATCTGGTAAGTATGTTTCTCTTGTTGAGTAAATATTCACTAAGAATGTGGGTTTTGTGGTAATCCTTCGAGGGATTGCGGGGGCATAACAGATTTAAAAAACCATTTTTGAAGTATTAGACTCACAGATTTGAAATTTGATGGGTATGATCTTCTGTTAATTAGAAAACCGCTAAGAATGAGTTATACAAATACCAAGGGAGTTGCAGGAGCATTATAGACAAAAATTCCCATTTTTGAACTATTACACCTATAAACAGGAAATTTACTAGGCATGTTTCTTTTGTTGGATCCACTAAGAATGGATTTTACGGAAATCGACTCCCAAAGACAGGGTGATTTAAGGAGCATAATAGATGAATATACTTATTTTTTAGAAATTCAAGTCCTATCATTTATTGATCAAAGAGCGAGGACTTTAAAATGCTTTTGAATGCTAGGATCTAGATATCAATAAGTTATAAATAATATTACGTAGAGTAAAAAGTTTTCCGCCAAAAAAAACAAAAAACAATCTTGTAAAATGATAAATACATACAAAATAAACAAAGCTAATGAGGATAGTTATCTCCATTTAAATCTGCCACGATCTGCCAGTGTTTTAGCAACCTTTCAATCCCTTTTGCCAGAAACTGTGGCGTGCGAGAGTCCAGAAAACGATTGACCTCATTTATGATATCGTCATTTGAATGGAAGATTGTGCCCTCTAAGTGCAGCTGCAAATATGAAGATAGATAGTAATTCGAAGGCACTATGTCTGGGGTGTATATTACATCAAATCCTATTCCAGGGTGTTGAGCGTCCAGCTGGTCATCACACTAACATGTGGCCGGACGTTATCTTGATGAAAAAGAACCACCTTCCTTCTGAACTCTTTTTTTTTTTCGTTTTCGGCGAATGACATCGCTAACTTTGATTAGCATGTTGCTATATATCGTACTGTTGATGGTCTTCCCGCTTTTCGGGTACTCCTTATAGAAAATTCTACGGGAATCCCACCAGATACAGAGAAGCATTTTCTCGCTAGTTAGCATTCGTCTTGTAACCAAACCTGCTGATTCCCCGGGTGCTGACCAGCCTCCTTTACGGCTTGTATTGTTGTAGTGAACCCATTTTTCATCACAGGTCACAAATGTGCCCTGAATATTCTTTCCTTTGATGTCTGAGTAGAGCCAAACAGGCCTAACTTCTCTTGTCTTCAGCAGTCCACTCGTGTGGCACTCAGCGGTTAAACTTAAACGTATGCGTTTGAGAGCGTTAGTTATTGTTTTTTGACAAACATCAAGCTCTAACGCAATAGTTTGTGTGGAAACATTTCTGTATTGATCAATAATGTGCTTTAAGGTATCCGACTACGTTCGGAACCGTGATTTTAAAAAAGCGCATAAATGGATAATTTTTATGATATTTAGTGTCATTTAGATTAGAATATATGTATACAATTGTTTTAAGGACATTTTGACAAAAAAATTTATTTAAATACAATATTTCGGCAAATAATGAACATAGAATAACCTTTTTTCAAAATATTCTCCTTTTGTGCAAAATGCTTCTATTATAATAATATTTTGCCTGTATGTAGCTCAGACCTCTGTACAAAGGCTCAACTATGATTTTTGAAAAATTCACATTATTTTCAGAGTTACAACAATTGAAATAATTTTATCGGCGTTTTTTTTCTTAAAATTTCTCCCCTCTGTGGTCGTAAAATGTGGACAAACCCACTTCTAAGTTATATATTTCAAAAATTCTAGTTGAGCCTCTGTATAGTGATATGAGCTATATACAGGCAAAATATTATTATAATAGAAGCAATTTTCACAAAAGGAGAACATTTTGAAAATGGATCATTCTATGTTCATTTTTTGTCAAAATATTGTACTTAAATAATTTTTTATTGTAATAATCTTCTTAAAACAATTTTATATACATTTTCTAATCTAAGTGACCCTAAATATTATAAATATTATCCATTTATACGCTTTTGAAATATCATGGTTCCGAACGTAGTCGGATACCTTAACTAGTCACAATTAACTCAGTAGGGCAGCTAGAACGAGGTTCATCTTCAATGTCGAAATTCCCAGCTTTAAACTGTTACTGTATCATAAAAAACAATATTGAAATCTATACTTTCACGCATTTTTTGTGGTATTCAGTTGCACCAAGTTTATTTCGGAACTCCTAGTACATAATTTCTCTGATCTGTTGACGTGATAGCTCCATTTTAAACACTTTTTTGGTGCACAAGATAATAAAGTTTTGACAAACAAATTACATAGTTGTATAGTTTCAACTTTCGGATTTAGAATGCAAAAACAAATTTAGAGAAAGATTAACAACCATCGGAATGATGGCTGTTGGCGCGGAGGTATATTCCCTTGGCAGAAAACTTTTTACTCAACCTGATATATTGTCATACGTCATCATAAAATACCCAGTGAAGGGGGTGGTTAACGTTTAATAGTGCCTAAAAAGGAGGACATTTAAAAGTTAACGCATAACTTCTACGCGAATTTTGCAATATGTATCCCCGTGGACTATGCCAGTGCCTTGCAGACGTATTCAAGAACAATAGAAGCAGATGTCCCCATTTGAATGAGAACAATGAATTGGACTAGAGGGTTGCTTGAATTTTGAGTACGAGTGATGCTGTTATTTGACTATGTTTTCAGAAGTGAGTGAACCATGTCTGTCCTGAGTGTCGTGAAGGTAGTGGTTAATCAAAACTGACCACAAAAATCTAGGAGACAGTCTAATTTCCGCTCGCGACATGATGGATCCTTATCAAATGATTCGGTGTATTACTGGGACATTAGGGACTGCAATGTCATCAATGAGTGACTCAGTGAACGGGTGTTGAGGTAAAGGATGCTATTGGATATACTCGTCCTTCCCTTTGCACACCGTTGCAGGTGTTTGTAATGGTTCCGAGCTCATCCGACCTTGAATCTCATGGATTGATTTGGTTTTAGCAATGGATATTTCTTCAAACTGATCTCCGCTGATCAATGCTCCGTAGACGTCCAGTATAGAAGTGGGATATTCATCTGATTGCTATTCACCGCAGAGCCTAATAACCAAGAATTATAGTGCTATCTGATAGCCTAACCTTTTTTCGATGTTAACCTTGACATCTTTGCAGCGTGGAGATACGTCGACGAGATTCTATTTCCTGTGTTGTTTCCCTTCCTTTCACAGACCCATTGACTTCCATTCTAATAGGATGATGGTATTTTTCTCGTACATGGCACACCTTTCATGCTTCCTCAACATTTCCCTTGTGCGTGTAATCGGCAGATTTCTCTCCAATAGAACAAGCTTGGAAAACGCGTTTCCGACCATCTCTAAATAGCGTGAAATTAGTCCGCTAATAGTAGCCGTAGGACAGAAATTTCGTCAAATCTGTGACTTAACATTCAGCCAAATAAAACATTGCATCAGAGCTAGATACGTTAATGAACTGCATTTCTTGTATAAAATAGTTGTCGCTTTTCTACATCTTTATGTCACTTGTCAGTTTTCATCCCATTCGAATAACTCCTTCCACTTATATAGACTCATGCACAAAAAAATTAGCGCACCAAGAAACAATTGCGGGATCGTAACAAAACTTGGCATGAAGGTATATGTCGGGGAGATATGCAAATGGTTAGAAATTCAGCGTGATTGCGCATTACGTATAGTCGGTAGAGGACGTTTAACGTCGTTCTCCATGGAGTATAAAACAGGTAACCAAAGTTTGTTTGAGTGTGCTGAATCTTTTGCAAAGGAAGAGCTGAGGTAGACATGCCATTACGCCGTTTTTGAAGACAATATGAGCAGCTGGCGCAGTTTAAGAGGGGGAGAATCATCGGCATGGTGGAAGCTGGTTGCTCAGCTAGGCGACTAGCTCGTCAATCAGGCCACTCTGATTGTGTTGTGAGGAGGTGTTGGGACCAGTGGATCCGAGAGATGTCATTTACACGAAGACCAGGCTCGGGACGCCCTAGACAAATCAGTCGTCGAGAAGACCGCCACATCTTAAGAAATGCATGCGTACAGCCAACTACTTCATTGGCCGCCATCCAGGCACAGGTAGCACCTTAACTAGTAGCTCCTTTTTCTGCTCGAACCATACGAAGGCGACTGGTTAAAGGACATTTGGGATTGCAACGCCCATTACGCTGCTGCCCTTAACGCCAACTCATCAACGCCTCCGTTTGGAGTGGTGCCACGTAAGAGGAAACTGGACTGCAGCGGAATGGAACCGGGTCGTCTTTAGCGACGAATCCAGATTCAATCTCAGCAGTGATGACAATCGTGTTCGTGTGTGGAGACCCCGTGGGGAAAGCATCAATCCTGCTTTTGTATTACAGCGACACACCGTTCCCACAGCTGGTGCGATGGTGTGGGGTGCCATAGCCTATTGCCTACAATACACGGTCACCCTTAGTATTGATTCGTGGCACCATGACAGCCCAGTGGTAACTCCATGACATCCTGCAACCACATGTGTTGCCACTCATGCAACGGCTCCCTGGAGACATTTTTCAACAAGACAATGCTCGGCCTCATACGGCAAGGGTGTCACAAGACAGTCTCCACACTGTTACTACCTTTCCTTGGCCTGCCCGATTCCCAGATTTGTCTCCAATCGAGCATATCTGGGATAATTTGGGATGGCGAGTTGGGCATCCCACGAGTTTGAACGAACTAGAGCATTGCTTCTCCAACTTTCAATATTGGCGACCCAATATTGAATCATAATTTTCATCGTTCCTCCCTCCATACAGTACCAATGTATTGAATTCAATAATACTATATTTCGATGTTACAACTACAATACGACTTAAACCTCTTAAGTGCCACCGACGTATATAAGCGTCTCGCTCAGCCAAGGCGTTTTCCCCCGGATATATATATATATACGTCTTTACGAAGTACGCTCTTTTCTAAACACTGCTATCCATAAAATTATTCCGAAGGCTTTGGAATGCATTAAAAGGACCTGGACGGATAGTTTTCGAAGGATTTACTTATTTCAGAGAATTTGCTTTTTTATTTCTCCCCCTCCTTCCACCAATGCATCAAATACGCACGCTTGCATGGAAAACGGAGGTAATGGGAAGTGAATCGCGTAACTTTTAATCGGCAGTTAAGGGTTTAATTATAAACTGTACACACACACCGTATCAAGATAGGTGTTAATTTTTGTATATAATTTTATATATGACAAGGCTGGAGTTACTGGTAATTATTAAACTTGTACTTAGCTTAGTAATGTTAAATTAATTATAAAACACACTGTGCAGTGCTGATACATTTATAAATGTATTATATCAGTGTAAATGTCTATTTTATTTTTTATTATGTCAGAATATATTGTTTGTTTAGTTTCAGTAAATTAGTAACTTTTTAAAATAATCTTTTGTTTTCGACTTTTAATAGGCTCGCGCCCCCGC
>BMAV01000509.1:58211-73629 GCA_019973955.1 Trichonephila inaurata madagascariensis | reverse complement strand
GTTAAGTGCCACCGGCGTATATAAACGCCTCAATCAGCTTTTTCCCCGGACGTATATATACCTCTGTCCAAAGTACGATCCTTTCTGTGTACTGTTATCCATAAAATTATTTCGAAGGCTTTGAAATGCTATAAAAAGACATTGCCAGTGCTTGCGAAGGATGCACTTATTTCAGAGGATTTGCTTATTTATTCCTTTTCTTCCCCCCCCCCCCCGTTTCATGGCATACGCTCGCCTACGCGGAAAACACTGGCATTGAGGGAGGGGGGGGGGAGAATCGCGTAACTTTTAATCAACAATTTTGGGATTTATTATAAGCCATACAAATTATATATAAAGGGATAATTTTTGTATATAATTTTATGTATGACAAGACCAAGGGGATATTGGTGATTATTATACTTGTTCTTAACTGAGTATTGTTAAATTAATTATTAAATACATTGTGTAGTACTGATACATTTATTAGTGTATTATATTAGTGTAAATGTGTATTTTATTTTTTATTATGTCAGAATGTATTTTTTGTTGGTTTACTTTCATTAAATTAATAATTTCTTTAAAATAATCTTTAGTTTTCGACTTTTCAATGGGCTCGCGCCCCCTTGCAGATTTATCACGCCCCTCAAGGGGGGCGCGCCCCACAGTTTGAGAAACACTGGGTTAATTTTACAATGCTTATGGGTAAACATTTTGTGTTGCTTCATTGTCTGTATAGATACAGAAATTGTTTGCTGTGCCTACTTTAGAGCAGTAGTTGGTATTTTTCAACACTTCGTTAACCACTTAATGTATAACTTTAAAATTTGCGGTTCACTAATAGGATTGATAGGATAGTTATATTTACATCTTTATTTAATCTTCCATACCCCTGAAAATAAGCTTCATGAAAAGCAACAATCAACAGACTAAAGTGTTTTGGAACCAATTTTCCAAAAATTGGTTGAGGTTACTCAAATTTGCTAACCTCAGGAATTTTGTTCATTTGTTTTTTCGTTTAGTTATTTAACTAAAAGCTTTTGGTAAAGAATAATCCATGTTCTATAATATGTTATTTTGTTGTTCATCTTTTTTTAAACTGAATCTTCATAGAAGTATAAATAATGTCCCAATTTTTCTGCATACCATCCAAAATTTCTCACGCATCACCAATTGGTGACTGCTGCTCTGTAACACACATCAGTAATTATGTATTAGCATCACCGTAACAAAATTGGTGCCACGTGCACCTTAATATCTAAACAACAAAGATTCTAACATTTTTCTTATGAAAAAAGAAATGGATGGAAAATGGTGCGATTTGCATGGCGGTAATTTGGCTGCGTTGATGGTAATATTTAAGTACACAGATAACAAATAATTGTCCATGTGAAAAGCAGTCTGTGCCTAGATATAAGCCACTCTGTTTTAAAGATAGGCCCTTAACTTTGTTGATAACAATTGCTAATGCTAATAGAATTGCAAAAATACTCCATCATTATCAACACTTTGTCGTAGATTTCTGCTGCAAAATCCATGTTTATATTGGAATTTTCCTGGCGTATTCGATTGAAAATATCTTCAGCCTCTCATTACGTTGGATTTCAGGTGTATCAATTGATGCACGTTTGAAGTTAAATATTTCATTAGCATTTTTTATTTTTCCTTTTCTTTTTGTTCCTGGTTTTTCTTTTTTTTAAAAAATGTTTTGAAATTTTATTTTGTTTTAATTTTCTCTTTTCTTTTTAAGTGCAGTTTTAAGTTTTTAAGAAATTTTATATGCTTTGTTTGAATTTTTTTTCTTTTTAAGTGCAATCAATTGGCTTCACTACATAAAAATAATACCTTGCGGAAAATCAAACTTAGGTCGTCATACTCGCAAGGCAAAAGTATTACAACGAGTGTAATTCCACATCAAACTGAGAAAGAATGGATAACAGCAAACGAGAAAAATAGTCAAAGAATGGCACAAACACATGCTGAGCCAGAGTAGCCGCCATTGTTGGAGATCATCGCTGCCAGACGCCTTGGCATGATTGAAAGAGACTTTGGATGTGTTCTTGGAGTACTGCAGAACAAGCAGCTTCCACACATTGTCGAAGTTGATCTGGTGTGGCAGCTGGGGTGTTATCTAGGTCAATCGTTGAGCAACCATAGACCACATGTGTTCTATCGGCGAAAGATCCGGAGAGCGAGCCGGCCAGGAAAGCAATTCAATTTGGTGATGGACGAAAAACCTTTGGACAATACGTGCCACGTGTGGTCAAGCATTATCCTGTTGAAATATGGCTGTGGCCAAGCCCTGAAGGTAAGGAAGGACAACTGGCTCCAACACCTCGGAGGTGCAAGTCAAGTGTGACGGTGCATAAAGCAGCTGTTCAGCATCCTCTCTCCACGGTGTCTCCAGACTCGAATCCGACCATCGTGGTGTTGCTCACAGATGCGTGACTCATCGTTAAAGACAACTTGATTCCATTCTGCCACCTACATCCTACTTTCATCGCACCATTGGTGGCGGAGACGTATGTGGTTCTGCGTCAAGGGTAGACCAAGCAATGGACGTCTTGCGGACAGCCCACTCTGCTGTAAACGGTGTCGAATTTTACACGCAGACACTGAATGATGCGTTACAGACTCAATGTGCTGTGCTATGGTTCGTGATGTGACTGAGCGATCCGTCACTGCCATGCGCACAATTTGCCTGTCCTCACATGAAGTGGTGCACTGAGGTGGATGCGGTCGGTCCGTCGTACCCTCCTGCATCCAACGGTCCCATATCCGCATTACAGTTGTTTGGTTTCGTCCAACACGACCACCGATTTCCCTGAAAGATAATTCACAATCTCGGTAGGCCACTATCCTTCCTCTGTGGAACTCGGATACTTGATCAAAAGCTGATCGCTGTTTTCTACGAGAAATAACTGATCGTTTTTTTTAAAAAAACCACAAGAAAAACACAATTGCCGAACTTGAAATCGTCGAAATCTCCAAGTCTTAAATATCGCTTTGAGGTGGCGCCACAGGCGCGCGTGATGTGTGTCTGTGCTGAAATTCTAATCATTTGCATATCTCACCTCCGCTAATGCATGTTGTAAATTTCATGTTATTTACTTGCTTCCTTCAGGGTGTTGCATTTACGGTGGCCAGCAGTGTATATTTTAAGTATATATATATTATCTACAATATTTTAATTTAATACAGACAAATAGTAACAAAAATGAAGCAAATTTTCTTGACATGCATGTCAAATTAAAAGATAATGTAGTAGTTTCTAATATTTATGATAAAAGGGAAGAATTTAATTTCAATATTATAAAAGTTCCTCATTGGGAGAGTAATGTGCATGTTTCTATATTCAGAAATATTGTTATTAATTATATACAACGTTATAAATTTCTGGTGTCAAAAAAATCAGAAATAATAAATAACTATAAACATTTTACTAAATATTGCATAAATCAGAAATACCCAATTAATTTTATTAATAGTTATTTGAATAAAGCAATTCAAAATTGTAAGGATTAAAAATTCTGAGATTGATAATAGTTGATAAACTTAAATATTTCATAGTTTTATTTATCTCTATATTCTAATATTAGACAAAATTACTTATTATTATTTTATTCATATTTACTCTAGTGTTTTTAAAGTTATGCTATAATTGGCAACTCTTATTAATTTTTATTTCCATTCTATTTGTACATTTGTTAAGTGCTACATTTCAGCCATTCACATAATTTTAATTTGCATTAGGGTCCAGAATCTGGCAATTACTTACTTATTGCACTCAGATTTAGCGCTGGCTTTACATTTATAAGTGCAATTTTTAGGTAAGTTACCTCTATCTTGTAATGGATTTAGATATTTCTTTCCATTACTTTCGTTTATGCTCAGTATTATTTACATAAAGGGGGAAGGTTGGCTGGTCAAAAAACATGTTCAACCCCACTTTTATATAAATTATTTTATATATTAGCTGTCCTAAGTCAGCATTGTTTATAATACTGTAGCATCCATTTTATAATTTTTATTCTCAGTTACTCATATGTCCTTCATTGTGTGATTTTCCTACTGTATATGTGTTTTTCGAATGTGATTGTTGGATGTTATCTCTTGTTTGTAGAGAATAAGCCTATATATATATATATATATATATATATATATATATATATATATATATATATATATATATATATATATATATATATATGTATATATNTTGAATATGAATAAGTATTATGATAATTTTCTGAGATACAAGTCTCTCTCACTTTTCCCCCACTGAAACAATCGAGAGACAGCTTTAGGAATTAGATTTCAATGTCTCATTATCTAAAAAGAAGAAACTTCCTTCATCTATGCTTTCATCTGTTAAAAAAAATATTTATGTCAGTTTATATATTTTTCCAGCTAATATAGTAGCAATAAGAACACCGAAATCTTGGTCTACGTGAAAAGATGCAAACTCTACAAGTGGAAAAAGAATTGCTTGTTTTATTATTATGGTGTGTGGCGTATTGGGTACGAAAACACACAGTCAAGCTAGATATATATGTAAGAATAATTAGATTAAAAATTAAATTCCCTATCTAGTAATTCACACACTTTTATATTACCTCCTCACCTCTTCAAATATCAAACTAATGACCCATTTATTTCTTCCGAACATATGGCCTAGCCAATAAACATGTCTAATTCCAGATCGTTATATTTAATAACCCTATATGTCAGCATTAACTTTCAAGAGCACTCATGGATGCTGCGATCGGTGTCTTAAGTGTTTAACCCACTTAAGATTCTTCGGTGGCTTTCTTTCTCTCTCTGCCTCTTGCGTCAGAGGATGTGTAACTTTGATCAAATAAATGTGTTAAAAACTAAGTCTGTTTCTGACTCTAAAGTCATGTCATATATATATATGAGTATAATGAGTACCGTCAGACATTTATTTATTCTAAACTATCTGCATGCTATAAATTAACGTACAAATTTATCTACGACTTTGAAGTAGTTGGAAAGTTTGGTTTCTGTGAGAATTGGAAATAGACCCAAATGTCTAATGGACTTGGAATGTCATTTTTACTGCTCTAAATTTTTATAAAAGGTGATTAAAGGTCAATTAAAATCGAGGCTGCTCATGGCAAAAATGCATCTGATTTTTATCAAGGATTAGATGAAGAATGTGGTGAAAATTCATTCCATATAAGACGGTTGAACGATGGTTGAAAGCGTTTAGTGCATGAAAACACCGTAATGAGAGTGCAGCTTTGCGACCGCATAAGTTAGCCGTTCATCCCTCATGAACGAATTCACATAGCGAGACTCCTTTCCACAGATCATCGATAAACTGCAGTGGAATTATTTCAAAAAGTTGATGTCAGTAATCAAAAGATGTGACACATTTTGGAAGAACGTAAGGAAAATTTGTAACAATGAGCTATCCACGAGATCCCTGTGCTATATAACTTAGGTTTTCAAACATCCTGACAAGTGGTATTATTGGCTGGAATAGCACTTCCAATCAAGTGGACGTCACTACAGAATAGTATATAAATATTCAGCAATATAGATGATTATAGAGAATAGTAGATATTTGTGGACACAATATTTCCATGTTAGGGAGTTCTTGAATCATAGTTGCGTAGCTTCTTTGAAGTTACAAGATCCTGGAAAATTTTTCTTTTGTAAGTGTTGGAGGTTGCATCTCATTTCAGACAAACAACAATTGATTCTTATCTTAAGCTTGTTTTATCCACATATCACATAATCAGTTCTAAAGTTTAAGTTAAAAAAATAAATTATTGCAAATAATTGTTTGCGATCATTTCATGTCTATTTTAATAGCTTCTCCATCCATGCTGCGTTTGGATCCCCCGGAAACCACTACTATCAGCGAGATCTCCACCTCAACCAACATAAGTAAGAGGTACCACGACAAATTTTATCCTTTTGGGTGCCATATCAATTCAACGACGTACACAAATGGCTTCGATATGCATTGCTTGATATTTATCTCGAACGCAGAGGCATTTTTGAAGCTTTTGGCCGTCGTTAATGAGATGTAGGCACGGCACGAGTCTACAATCCTGAATTAAAGCACCAATCGAAAGAATTGAGTCACTAGACTTTCTATGTCTACAGACATTTCGACAGAGATAGAACCAGGTGAAGGTTGGGCCGATTACGGCATTCGACTGTGAGGGCGTCCTTCTATATATGTTGTGCCTCAAGGAGAAACAATCAACCCAGACAACTATTGTCCACAGCACCCTCTGTGATCGAATATGTAGCGCGAATTAAGAAATTTAATTCAACAGAAAGCACATTTTAAAATAGAGGAAAGTTGGGAAAAACGGATAATCATTGAAAAGTTAGTTGAGAAGTTAAACTTACTTTCATTGCAAGTGAGGCCAGAATAATCCTCTGGGCATATGCATTGATATGTGCTTTCTGCTGAAATACAGGTTCCATTGTTCTTGCATGGAGTTTGGCTGCAGAAATCATCTGAAAATATTTTTTAAAAATATGCTAGTTATGTATCTTCGCCATTTTTGGATTCCTTAATGTATGTTTAACTGACTAACTTATTAGGCAAATCAAAAGAAATATATTGTTTTTATTCTCAAAAGAAAAAGATAATAATCAGTCTTAACTTAATTATAACATTTAGTTATTTTGAAAATACATTTGTAATTGAATAAAATTCCTCTCAGGATAGGAAAAAAACAAAATTAAAATCAACCACAGAAATTCACAGATAAATGCGAACAAAAAGCTGATGCTAATTAAACGATATACTCCTTCAAGACCCAACCCGCCCGATCGTGAGGGTTAGACATTCTTATACGTTTTTGCTTCTGGTAAAGTCGTATGTAATCCAACGATTGAGCCCTTTAGCAGAAAGTGTAAAGTGTTACTTTTTATCAATAGACGGTGGTTGTAGTTTATGTTTTACTTTCAGCTGGACAATCTAGCTTTGTTTTCAAATACAATGAAAAAACGTCTCTTTTTTCTGTCGTAAAACGGTAATTATCAATATATTTCTAATTGCTTGGATACAAATTTTTGTATTAATGTTTAAATAATTGTTAAATAGAAAAAGATATTAATTACACTCTATTAATGTTGCTTGTAGGACTCGGGATTTCGTTACTCGCACGATCGTGCGGGTTGGGCGTTACTTGAGTCACTGCAGCTATAAATGTAAGGTTTTGCCACGTGAGTTTTCTTTTCTGTTTCAATAATGTTGATAAAAGTCTAAATAAAAACGAAATATATAGTTATATAATTAAAACCATATTTCATTGGGTTTGCCATGGACGAGTCCCATTTTTATTTCTCTGGCTCTTTTTTGCAATTAATTTTCTCTTTCACACATTTGATGAGGGATAGGGCATTTTCATCCTTTACACAGATATTTGCATCCATACCTATCCCCACCTATCCCCAAAATATCGGTTTTCCAGTGGGAGTTAGTATGGTGTGGTTTAAATATTTTATTATTTTTTTTAAATAATAAAATTTTCTGACACATTTTATTATTATACTGTAACCAAAAACTTTTCAGTGTCTAAAAGGAGTTTTCATACAAGAAGAAATTTTGCGATTAATGAATAAATCAGATTGAACTTAAATTAGAACTTAGTGATCTCTCAGTTGATGACAATGCTGCGAACAAAAAATATGAATCACGTATACTGGAAGGAGAATCAAGTTCAGATGATAGCGATGAAAAAAAATAAGGAATTATTTGAAATGGAAAAACAATTTTGTATCATTTTTTCTCATAAGAGCTTCTTGAACACATTCATTCTTGAATTCATTCAATTGATTCAGCTGTTGCAAATTCTTGGTTTCTGTGCAAACAAGATGCAATATCAAATAAAATTCCTCCAAAAATCAAAATGAATCACTTTAAATTTAAGTTATAAATAGTTGAAGTGCGTTATATCAGCCTCCCCACCTATTAACAAAAGTATTTTAACTGATCATGAAGATAATAATGTGTTGTAATACAACTCGCAATAAGATTGAGGTGTTATAATCCACCTGCTATATATATCATGTCTTATATCCTGGCCATTCCAGGATAAAAGGCTTTTTTATTAGGCAGGATTAAGTACATTTTCGATGTGTTGATGGCATTTCAATGCCTCATAAATGTAGATTTGAAAACTACGAAAGCAGCTCGAACACATCTTGTGAAAAATGCAATGTTTATTTATATTTGTCCAAAACAAAGCATGCTTTAAAGATTTTTCCACAGCAAATAAATAGTGAGTTAATAAAAGAATTAATTATACATCAATAATTTCCTTATGTGTAGCAATTTTAGTTGAATAAAGATTGTTTCTTTTATTAACTTATATATAGAGCTAAAAATGTAAAATTTCATAGGTGACCTCTTTCACAGATAAAGCCACACCCGCACGATTGTGGGTACCGTCTACGTGTCAGGGGGGGGGGGGAGCAGGAATTTTTTTATATAGCACCAACAAGAGATCGACGGTTATCGGGAATACTTAATACTCGTACCTCTTCTGATCATCACATTTTCTGGATTTAAATCCGATTAAAAATGTTTAGAATTCCTTCGAGTGACACCTTGCTGCTCAACCTTAATATATATATTCATCAAAGAAAAACACATTTATCCACACACTGAGTGACAAATGGGAAAATTAGCTTCATCTTGCCCTCGATGATGTTGGAATGGTATGCCTACGTGTGTACAATTACATCGGACATTACTGAGGACACACGAGTATTCCTTTTATGCATGTAATTTAGAAAAACCTGTGGTGCGTTTTTTGTATGCCTTGTACAGCGACATGTTCGATTCAATATGCATATTCTCCACTAATAATGCACAATCTAGTTTCTAAATAAATCTTGCACAATGTTTCAGCTACACCCTACCTATAAAAAAGTATGATATTCAATATTTCCTGGATTTAGGATATTTGTTCACCATTCTTAGGTCTTGTCCACTAGTGTATCTTTTCCTATGAGAATGTTTCATTATATGAAAAAATTAAAAACGTAAGTTATTGCCCGATTTAATTTTTTTTATTTATTTGAAAAAATGAATATTTGTATATGCTAATCAAATCACATCAGTTATAATTTTAAAAATCAAATATTTGGAAAGAATGTCTTTTTTTAAGTTATAAAAAACATTTAGGTCTAGGTGTTTTGTTATGCCTCCTGATGTTGTTTCGTGGCTCATACTTTGAGAAGCCATTCATGGCCGCTGTAGCCTAGTAGGTCAAGGTATCGGATCGTGGCTGGCATGTAATGATTCGAGACCAGTACCACTAAAGGCCAACCGTGTAAGGGAGCGATGCTCGTTAAATCTGTCGAGAGCTCAAACGTCCTTCCGTTGGTGTGGTGTGGTAGTTAGGAGAAGGGTACCAGCTCAGGTGCCGTCCTCATTTCTTGACCATGGTTCAAACTGACGAGGTCCGTCACCAAAAGCTACATCAATATTCACTAACTCACTCACTTGAGAAGCCATTCATTATATCAAACATTAAGAAACGTGCAAAGTGATTACTGTATTTTATTAAGAAATTGAATTTAAGAAAGTAAAAACCTTGCTCTGTACTTTTTCTAACCAAAATTCTATTACTCATTAAATATCAGTAATGATAAATATCAAATTAATTTTTAGGATGAGCTCGGAGTCACTGTAGTCAAGTAGTCATGGTCACGAATTCGTGGTCGGCATTGTTTCTGTGAAATCGTGAGTTTAAATCCTGATACCCTCGAAAATACCCTACATAAAGAGGCTGATGCCCATTAAATCTGTCGAAGCTCAATGTCGAGTCTAGCTGCGAAGAATGATTCCAGTTCAGACACCTCCTCGTTACTTGATCGTAATTTAAGATCGCGGTCCCCGCTAATAGCCTTCATATTACTTTAGAATGTAACGAAAATAATCAATCAATATATCTTAATCTCGATAAATATATATAATATATCTTATACATCTCTTTAAAGACCCGCTTCATTTTAAAGCTCAATATCCTCATGCTGGCGTGAATGTGGAGAAATAGATGCGTTTAGCTGTCGACCTCATTATCACTAGGCCTAGCTAAAAATCACTAGGCCTATTGGGTGTAGTTAAAGGATTGTGTGTCGGGTAATAGACAGCCGAAAAACGTTTAATAAACCGCGGTCAAGGGACGTGGATGACACCTGAACTGACACGAAATGGACTTTTGGAAAAAGTATTTTCCAAAATTCATTCCATACCGACATGAAGACTTTGAGGATCGAAGTATTTAACGTATTTCAAAACATCTTCACAGTGAGTCACTAGTGGCCCTGTGACTCGAACCTACAACTCTACAGAAGTAATGATTCGTCATTATGACTGTTTTATTACCGAGGCAACATGTCCCAAGTTAATGTATATTCAAGATCTTAACGATAAAAAAATTCCTAACTTATTTACCCTAAGAAAAAATCGAGACAATTCATCGAATTTTTTCCACATGTACATGAACTCGAATTTTCATTTTATGTTTAACCAAACATATGTATGTAAGAGAGATAAAGGCGCACCTTTCTTGGTACATTTTTAAAATTCCGTCGATTGTATATTATGTACTTTGGTAGATTTTACCAATCATGAAAATCACTTAAATTCTAATATATATGATTTTTTTGTTGCGTTGGATTCGTAATAAATGGGATCCATTTTTTGTTTTTCAAATGAAGAGGACTTTTGGCTGCTGAAATCATTAGTTTAAAGTTTGATAGGAAATATGTCAACTTTCATGGTCAATAGGAATTCAAACTTAAGGCTATGACTGATATTATTCATTGAAATTATACATACTCGTGGATCCCTGTTCTAAGAATGTAAAAAAAAAAAAAAAAAAGGGGGGGGGGGAAGTAAGTTGGAGGAAAAACGATTTCCTTTTAATTTTATCATTTTCATTAAAAGGTTAAGTTCGAATTGGCTAAAAGTAGTATTTTAGCATTGTATAATGTGTTTTGGTTGAATGCTTTGATATTTTAAAGAATATTCATTCTTCTGTATCAGCGAGAAGTTCGAGGAATTATAAGTTTATCGGATATAACTGTATTCAGGGTGTTGCCGACACCCTGGACAAATTAATGATAGTAGAAAGTGCCGGGACGACAAATCACCATAGAACATGAAGTCGCAAACTACGTTTAATCGGAGTAATTCGCAAAAACGGTTATGAAAGGCGCGATGTCGAGTGGAATGAAAAGGGGCAATAAAAGATAAGAAATACGTTTATTAGACTTAAAACATGTTTACAATCACTTGTCATTGCATCACAGCTCGACGTGAGAAATGCAATGACAAGTGATTGTAACAGTAATTGTTCGAAGTTGCGGATGCATAGATCAGCACAGCCGACACCGACGGACAAGGGATTGTCGGACGCGATAAAAAGGTCCGGTGTGCTGGAGGTATCAACTGAAGCCACGACAATCCGCGTTATGAAATCATACACTGCAGCCACCGGCATCTCACACACAAGTCATTTCAGGTGGCCCGAGAAGAAGAGATCCAAAGGATTGAGGTCCGGGAAGCGCAGAGGTCAGGCAACTAGTCAAATCTAAATTCCCGGGATATGTACCATGGAGGTTACTCAGCACAATCAAAAAATGTGCTGGGACACTCCCATAGATGAACCACACCTTCTGATGCACAGTGGCTGGTACTCCCTGCAGCAACTCCGAGATAAATGGGAAATTTACATAAATGCAGATTTCTTCAACCCTACCACGGCGCTCCAAATCCTCACATTCGTTTGACTACTCCCTTTGTCTGGCTCATTGTTCTCCCGACGGCTACTACAATCGGGGTTTTCACCGACTAAACGTGGTTAGCGACCCCATGTTCTATGGTGATTTGTCGTCCCCGTACTTTCCACTATCACTCCTCTTAATTTGTTGGTCGAATTTGGCAATACCTAGTAATTTCTCATCTTGTAAGTGTTATAAAATTTTCAACATGTTATCTGAAGAGTTATATATTTTAACCCTTTATCTACCGCATTATGATTTATTGCAATTTTTTTTCATGCAATATTTTTTTTGAATCACTCCATTAAAAATTAAGGGATATAAATGAACAAAATGCTCCTTATGGAAATTTAATTAATTAGAGCTAATTAATCAATTAAAGATATTCAACGGTAAAATTAATTATACGCTCTGTTCACTTAAAATAAATAGTCAAATTGTTTTCTAAGGTCTTCATTAACATACAAAAAAAATTACGATACTTATCTTTTGACATTAACTATTTTTTCGAAAAAAAAATGACAACCTTCGCAATCCGCTGAAAACGCCTTCAGCTGAAAACGCCACTTCTGCTATAAAACTATTCGCCTTCCCCACTAAAATGTTCATCCTAGAACCCGTGCTGTCATATATCTTGGAAGAGTAGATTTTAAAGAATCTCTTCAGAGAGAGTATATATTCGTAAAAATGATTATTCTACGGATTTTTAAAGTATTCAATCTGTAATTGGAGTAAGTTTTTTCCTGTAGTGTACATTTCCTTTCAATAAATAAATAAAATAAAACATCCAAACGTCAAACTTTTCTAAATTAAACAAATGAATTATGGTGATTCTAGGATAGAAAATAAATGAATAATGTACTTTTACGGATATTACAAGCTTATTCTTCAAAATATAACATTTTTTTTTCAAACAAAAAAGTAGAAACAAGCAACTGTGATACTCACCTTCCTGATTCTCCGGTGGAAATACATTCTTCTCTGGACTTGTGGGTTCTATAACTGAAAATTAAATTTTATATTAGTGTTATTTTTAAGTAACTACTAGAGAGAAAATATTTATTATTCAAAGTAATACGATTACTCACCAGGAACTGTTGAAATTGTAGTCTTTGTTGATGTATCCGGGGAACTTGTCGAATCTTCAGCATCTGAAATTGAAAGAAATATATTCCGTATTTACTCGAATGTAAGCCGCACTATTTTTTCAATGTTAATGCTACTGGAAATCGCGTGAGGCTTAGAATTGAAGACAAAACATTTGTTGGATGGGGGAAAATGAGTTTTCACCCCTTTCAAAAGGAAAAACGTAACCGTCCATTCTGGCCATTTGCATCCATGACTTATCCCATTTCGCAGTTTATCTCTAGTATTCAGTTTATCCTAAACATCGCGTTGCTTTCTCGTATTTAGAAATTTTTTTTTGTATACGCTTTCTTTTATTCCCTTTAACATCGAAGATATCGGTAATAAACTGTTGTTTGTAAAAATTATAACACCATGAAGGAATCATCAGAATTAGATGAAATTTAATGCACAAACGACTTGTATTAGTACAAATAAATCACGAAATTTTCAAAGCAGGAAAATAATATTAAGTGTCCCAAATCAGTATTTGGTGTAGCCACCACTTGCTGCAATACGACGTGGCATGGAGTCAAACAGATTTTGAATGTCTGCTTGTGGAACAGAATTCCATATTGCTTATTTGCGTGGCAAAAGTTATTGTTTTGAAGCTGCAGGACGCGGATCATGAGCGAGACACCGACCAACCAAATCCCACACGTGCTCAATAGGCGACATATCCAGTGAATAAGCAGACCAAGGAAGAAGTTGCATGTGTTGGGCTGAACGGAAGTCTCGAACAGTCTGGAACATGTGGGCGTGCATTATCCTGCTGAAAGATAGCTCCAGGGATGCCTTGAAAGAAGGGAATGACTTCAGGCTGTTCACGGACTTACCTGTTGCTATTGAGATTACCCTCAATTCGTAGCAAATTGGATCATCCACGATACGAAATCGCACCCCCAAACCATAACTCCGGGTGTTATGCCACTATGTATTTCGATGACGCACTCTGGAAGGCAGCGTTCACCAGTATAGCATCTAACATGGTTGCGGCCATCATGGTCCCACAAATTGAAGCGTGATTCATCTGAAAAGACAACTGGGTGCCAATCAACTTGCCAGGCTCTGTGCTCATGAGCCCATTGCAGACGCAGCCGTCGATGGTATGCCGTGAGGGGGATCCTGTATAAAGGCACCCTTGCACTCAATCCACGGTGCAGCAGACATCAACGAATTGACTAAGCCGACATTAGTACACCTGTAGAAGTAGACCAACGTACTTCCACCAGCCTGGAAGAAGTTGTACGGTCATTTGCTGCCGTGCGGAGCAGGTGTCGAACGTTGCATCTGACGTTACCTTCCTGCCAGTTTTTCGAGTTGTTCGGTGCTCGTTGATCCACTGCTTCCAAACTCACATCGCTGTGGAACTGTTCCGCTGCACACGAGCTCTTATTGAGCGAAAGAAAATTATCCTTCTCGAAAGCCGATTATCCTCCCATGTTCAAACTCCATAAGTTGTTGGAATTTCTCCTCATTTTGTCGTGCATGCATACTTAGGTCTCACTAAACGTTCGCCACTAACAAATAATCATTAACTATTTCCAACGTCCCAATACAGCCCTCTATTTATACGCCTGCGCGGTGGCTCTGAAACTGTACTATTTTACGTAACATCATATAATTGATATTTGTTGCAAAGTTTATTTAATTCTGATGATTCCTTCATGGTGTTGTATTTTACGAACAGCAGTGTAGTATCAAGATGAGTTTATTATGACGCAAGTATGGAAAGTGAGGAAATTTCATACCAGGTTGTAATTAAAGTTACACTATTCAGAAGCCTATAGAACCTGTTCTGGTTATCGGATTTTGATGAAACTTGGAATATATACTATATGGACCATGGAGAAAGGGTTTTTGCAATGAAAAAAATTAGTACAAATTTTGACCTCCACGTGGCTTTTATCAGGTATTCCTTATGCACATATCCGTAACACCTCTATATAAACTTGCAGTTATGGCCATAGAATCATTCATCGTGCGTTTTTCATCGTTAGTCCCTTACAAAAAACAAAAAACAAAAAAAAAAAATAAACAGATGGAGCTTTACTGCTAAAACTGTTTTATTAGAACGACAGAAACTACTTAGCTGCTCTGCGTGAACATCATCGTTTATAGGACCTGCGAAAAGGCCCCATATCTAGGATTTGTTTGAAGAAGATGATTATGAAATTTGAAGAAACTGGGAATTTAGGTGTGTTTCCCGGAAGAGGACGGAAACTGGTTGGGATTGAAACTGTGAAAGTAGTTGCTACTGCTGAAGTTGAAGAGCCTCCAGTTCCATCTTTTCCTCAGCAAGTGGTCGATCAGTGTCACGCGAGTTGGAGATTTCGTGGTCGACAGTACGAAAAATTCTCTGATACATTTTGAAATGGTATCCGTATAAGACCCACGTGGTGCAAACGCTGAAACCTCAAGATCAGAAAACATGTCTTGAATCTGCTTGCCGATTTTTGGCGAGAATGGAAGTTGATGATGCGTGGCCTTGGAAAACTTTATGGTCAGAAAAGGCACATTTTTATTT